>VZDJ01000287.1:881447-1033781 GCA_008694505.1 Cyanoderma ruficeps | reverse complement strand
TTTTTTTTTTTTTTTTTTTTTTTTTTTTTTTTTGGTTTGGTTTCTTTGTTTTGTCTTGGGTTTTTTGGTTGTTTTTCGGGTTTCGGGTTTTCTTCAACTCAGTTATTCTGGGCTTGAGAACTTCGCTGTTGAAACTAGCAAGGTTCCATTAATTTTTCTTTTTCAATTAAAATGCATTTGATTGAAAAATTCAGAGTAAGTAGTATTGCTACCTAAATTTTGGTTACTGTACCCAGTACAGCACTGGGATGGGAGATAGAAGAGTTGCAGTAACAGAACAAGTAAATTGTTTTTAGCCTGCGAGGAACAGATTCTTACCACCCCTTGGGAATCCCTTCAGCTCCAGAAGAAGGGGAAGGGAGCTGCACGAGCAAACTGCCTTTTGGGGCTGTCATCTGCAAATTGAATTCTTGCTGTGGGGATGAATCAGCACCAGGAACATATGTAACTGGCAACCTTTGATTTTGTTATTTTTTTACTGTACTTCCATTGGTCTTTTATTTCATTACTGGTTTTATGCAGAAGACAGTACTTGCAATTCAGATGATGTGTAACTTTTCTGCAAAGGTGGTCTTGTTTCCTTGTCACAAATAGCTTTTTTACTTCCTTACCATGGATGTTATTTGCTCTGGTGGAATGAAACGCCACTTTCAGAACTGGAGATCTGCATTTTGTTATACCAAAGCATGAAAGAGATCAATTCTCTTTGCTCAGAGTGTTCTGCATTGAAGAGATGTCCCACAGAGCAGGGTGAGGTGACTCAGAGGTTTCGGTTTTACTTTTTCAGGAGCAATCTGTTGCTTTGCTTTTTCTGTGTGCCAAAGCACACTGAAAGAGGGGAACGATTTTCAGGGATTTGTGTACTCCCCGTATCAAATGCTGCATCCTCAGCTGCTGTTCATAGGAGCTCACGGATATCCTGACTTGCAGCTGTCTGTTGGGAACCGGCTGTGGGTAGTAAAGGTGTTTCTGTACTGTTTGTATGTGTGGAGTGTCACGTGCTGAGGCCCTGGTTTTGGCTGAGGACTCTTAAGAAGTAATAAAATACAAATGATGTCCAGGAGTAGCGATTTACCCTCCTGTTATAATACCTGTGAAATTGCTGGACCAAACTGGGAGCTTTGGCATAGCTGCCTTAAGTTATGACAGACTAAATCAGAAGCTTTTCCTTCCCTCATTCATTTATCCTTTCCTTCTTGCTTTCCTCTCTCCCTTTGAATATTTTTGATGAAATAAATTATTGCCACACTCAACCATTTTTAGTGTTGGTTTTCGAACCCATTGTTCCTTGTTTCAAGAGGAGCATTTCACATGAGGTCCCTATTCAAAGTGAATATATATGATAAGACAAATTGTTTCAACACTTGCTTGCAAGGCCAATAAAAAGAAATGCTGTAGTGCAAATTACCCTTGCAAATGCTCTCTAAAAAGCTAATAACATTTTTCCCCCCAAAGGATAGTTCCCAGCCATAAGGAGAGTTTCTCTTTCATGTTCATTTGCCACACAGATTTATAAAATGATCCCAAATCCTTGCATAGGCTGTGAGGGATTGAGGCTTTGAACTGCTGAATTGGAAAAGCTATTAATGGAAAAGTTTTCAATTTCAGTCAGATTGGGTCAGGATGGTATAAACTCAGCCCTCCAAGTTTTGGTGTAAGATGGAAGGCTGTTTAGTCTTTGTTGATAATTTTCATAGTAAGATTCACAAGGTTTTCTGTTTAAAGGCATGAAATGAGATAAGAATGTAAGAAAAAATCATTAGCATATTCACTGCTTTATTTTATTTTCAAGTAAAAACAGTCATTTTAATTTGCTTTCTGTGGAATATGGTATAATTGGAAACTTTTCATAACCAGAACCATTAGGGAAGTGGTCAAAAATCTTCAGAGCAGAAGTCCAACTGTTGTGCCCTGGAGCTCATCCTCCCTGCAGGGCTGTGGGCAGTGCCAGGGATGGTCGTTCCCCTGCTGGCTTGGCACGTGGTGTTTTCCCCTTCTGTGAAATCCAGGGCAGCATCAGGAGGTTCTCAATTGTGGAGCCCCACAGGGATTGGAGGCGGGAGGTGGGCTGCCTCACCTCCAAGATCAGCAAGCTGTGTTCCCAACGCTGAAAAACCCTGGAATTCTTCCACCCAGCGATGGTTTCCAGCGACGCACGCTTTCCCTTTTTAATCGGACCTGCAGTGTCTCGGTGATTGTAAAGGACTTTGAGAGTCGGAGCTTAGCCAAATTACTTCTCCTTCATGCCATTTTGACAGAAGGCTTTCACAAAAATTAAACAGTAAATAACTCCTGTGAAATTGCATCTTGTATTTACTGCTTTTAGTGATGGTGGGATAAGCGATCGAGTGAGCGCCAAGCGAGCTGAATTTGTGTGTTTTTACTAAGAATGTCTCCCACCAACTTCTCCTGGAGAGCTGCTCTGGATCTATTGGAAGGGGGACTGTCTATAAAAGAGTAGCTGTTTACAATCCTTTCCTTCCCAGCCCCTGTGAGTGACTGGGGAAGGCACTGGCCACTGAGCCCTGGACTTGGAGCAGTGCCCGAATTTGTACAGGCTCCTGACGGACACCCAGTGCTGCCAGCCCTCAGTTGTTTCCAGCCTGTCTAGGATTTGAAGAAGAGGCGTGGAGGATTTGCCTGTGAAAGGCTCCCCAGCCTTACCTCGAGCTAGATGGGACTGGCGAGGTGGTGGCTGCTATTTCTCCTCTTCTAACTGCTCATGACATGTTTTTGAAACAGAACATGTGTGGGGCTGTGTCCTTCTGATGGAGCCAGCCCTATCTCCTTCCCCCATTTCCTTTCTGTTGTTAATCTGGTAACTGACCACTTATCCCATTTATTATCTCTGTAATTGGAACTGAGAATGCCTGCAGCAGGTGAGCCCCCTGCCTCTGATTCCTCCTCCCACAGCCCTGGACCCACAACCCTTCCCCCTCTCCCCGTAGCAGCAATCCCTGAACACAAACAACTCTCAGAAGCCTGGTGCTGCTATATATTTGATTTTGTTTGCAAGCTTGTCTTATGACCAGCTCTCAGCGTGGGAAGAAGCAGGGAGTGGGGAGATGGAGAGAGAGAGAGTTGTTGCAACATATTTTAACATATGTGCTTTAGGCCTCTTGGTGGACTCCCTCTTGGGAAGAGGGGAGGGAGCGTGCCCCTAAGCAGTTGGTTGGCTTTGCTTGTTTCTATAGCAGCCTGAAGGAGGAAAATCATGTTTTAACAATAATATATTCAACCAAAAAAGAAAAAAACCCAAAAAACCAAACCCTAACAATTACAGAAGAGTCTTTTTTTATTATTATTAAAGAAATTGCATTAAAGATGAATGAGCATATATTGGAATAATTATGTTTTAAGGTGTGTAACATTAAAAGGTACTGAATGGAATATCGACTGTTTTGTAGGAACGGTAATAATGAGATTTCTGTCACTTAATCTTACAATAATTGGGTTATTACTATGCAAATTAAGGTATTACTTAAAAAAAAAGAGGAGGTAAGACAGATCCTTGAGGCAGCCATTTATCTGTCCTTAAAGCTATGCTGTCGATTCTCTTTAGGCTGAAGATTCTTTTTTAAACAATTTGGAGATGCTAATTTCATTATTTTTTTCACCTGTGTTTCCTTCTAGGATGTTTTTTATTCTCCCCAGGTAGCAGATCAGGACTGGTGGTTTTTAAACATTTTCTAGTCTCTTATGGATTCCTTTAGGAATAATTAGATCAAATAATTATGATTATTACCTTTTTGTTCCCTCTTTCTTTTAAATAAAATAATGATTTGTGTATTTTGCCTGAGATTTTTACAGCGGGATCACAGAGAATACACATAAATTATTTTATTTCTTCTTTCCCTTTAGCAAAGAATTATTGAGCAGCTCATTACAGATTTCCTGATTTCCATTAGTTATTCAAGTTTACTTGCTGGCCAGTTACTGGCCTCGAAGAGGAATAAGGAGAGCTCAGAATTTGGTGTTGTTGTTTTTTGTTTGTTTGTTTGTTTGTTTTTTTGTATTTTGGGGTTTTGTTTTGTTTTGTTTTTGGGGTTTCTTTTTGAGACCTTGGTAGCTTTCATGGGATCCACCAGAGGTCTGCTGGCATTTTGCTCTGTCCTTGATTTTTCAGAGGTAATATTTAAGACTGGGCTGCCGATGGGCATTTCCTCATTTCAGGGTGAGTCCTTTGTAACACGTGTATTTGTAGAAGTTTTGTTTGTGGGACAAAAGGTGCTCCTCCTTTGGTCTTTTTTCCTAGTGATTACTGGGTGACTCTCACTTTCTCCCTTTTTGGTTTACTGCTCTCCCACTCTGTATTGAAGGCAGGTTCTGATTACACTTGGTTTTAACACTTTCAGGTCTTTTTTGCCCCTTTTATTTTTTCTAAATGCACAACTCCCAAAGCAAGTGGAAAACTATAGACAGCCAAAGTGGGCACAGAATTATCACCTGAGGTCTTATCCCATCACAGGCATCAGCTTTCTCTGTATTGCTTTCTGCAAGCAGCTTTATCTCTGCTCATTTTCTTTAGTGCAAGTGGGATGGAAGTATATCAAATTCACCAACCCTATGGGTAGTTAAAGGATATTCTCTCACTGTCTACCTGCTTATGTAATGGAGTGGATATCAGCATACTAAGAACATGTTTATTGGCTAAAACTCATAAATTCATCAGGGCTTTTAAGGTGATTTGTTTCATGAATTAATAACAAGTGTATTAATGATGCTGAGTAATTTTGCAAAATGTACTTTGATAATGCCCTGGGTTTTTCAACACTGTGAATTATTTTGTGTTTCTTGTGGCAGCAGCTGTGAGGTGCTGCCTGTGACAGGGGAGGGCATTTATATTACATACAAGTTGTTCCCAATTCATTCCTCGTGCCCCCATCTCTCCCTGGAAGGGGATGGTGCCATGTCATTTGTTAAGGAGAAAGCTTGGTGAAAGCTGTGAACTTCCACAACGTCCTTGAACATAACAACAACAAACTACACATCACCAGTGGTGTGGGGTCACACTTTGTTTCATGGTACCTGCTCTCCATCCAAAAGAAAGCTGTTAACCTTTTAGGGACTCACAAAGAGGTGAAGTCCTTTTATTGATTCTTAACTAACAATTTCCCCTATGCTTAGTGTATGAATTCTTGCTTGATTAACAGCTCTGGAACAAACTGAGCTGTTGACCTTGTGGACCCCAGGATGTTTGATTTAATAATCAGGAAGAGTCTTTCTGTTTAGGTGGGTGTGTTTAAAAAAATCAAGTTGTAATCTTCATTTAGGTCTGAACCACAACAGCATAGAGACAAAGAAAAATCACCATAATAGAAATAAGATGTCCAGAAAAAAAGACCAGTGCAATTTCTTCCTAGAAGGGCCATATAAAACACCATTGGTGACCCCTAAGCCTTTGTAGCCCTCTTGTTTCTGTGGTGGGGGGAATGGCTGAACTAGCTGCAGTGAAATAAAATAATAATAAGCCATTTTCCAGAACTCAGAGTTAAAAAAAAAAAAAAAAGAAGTTTGAAGCTCAAAAAGATGATTTTGTTTAAGATTTCAGTTTAACACATATGCATCCTGCCCTGGTGATTGCTTGTGGTTGCCAGGAAGTTCTCCAAGAAATCTGCAAAATGTCTAGTCTGTGTAACAGACGGGAGAGCTGGAAAAATTGTGTGCAAGTCCAGAGTTTTAGATTTCTTTCTCTCTTTTTGGACCGCTTAAATAGGATGTGTGAAGCTTAAATTCTCTCTCTACACCCATTTGAACAAAACCTCTGAGCCTTTATTGAGTCTGTTCTTCCCTCACAGTTCCAGGTTGAGAACAGGGTGAACTCCTCAGCAAGCTGTGCATGGTGGAATTGATGAGGGAACAACATAAGCATTCCTTTAGGTAGGAACTGAAATTTGAGCAGCTACTTACCCTGTTTTGGTTAGTACTGCTGCTGTATCCCACAGTGTGGAAAACCTATGGGGTTACTAGCTAGGCAAGAACATCTCCTGTCTCTGCCATGGCCTGCGTGATTCATCCTTGGATGAGGGGGATCCCACAGTGGCATTAATTAATTGATGAAATATGGACTGCTATTGAATGACAAGGGCTGTGATTTTCCATGCTGGGGGCAGGTCAGAGCAATAGGAGAAATGAAACCCACCCTTTTTGATTTCCAGGTTCCTCAAGCTTCACATGCTTAACAGCTGGCTGTACCTTCACCTCTTTTAACTCCACCTCTTCCAAGAGTGCTTTGCCAAAACACCACCCTTCTCTGCTTGGCTGCCTCTCAAGGCTGGGGGAAATCAGAGCAGCAAGGGCTGCAGTTACTAGTGACTGATTTAGCTAAAGGCCTGACAACTGAGCTGAAGGGAGCACTTAAAATCTGTCTCAGGTGCAGGTGGGCTCTTTCCATGGGTGTGCACTGAGGGCGTGGAGGGGAGTGTGGATGGCAGCAGTGCCTGTGTGGATACTCACATTTATTGCTGTTTCTCTGGGTTTATTTTACTGTGGGTCTCTTAAAGCAGTTACAGAGTCTTTGATAGCCGCCGCTAGGTAGGAGGTGTAAATGTGGTCATGGTCTCTAATGAGCTGAACTTGTTGGTATGTAGTTTTACCAGCCAGATGGAAGGAGTGGTGGTTCATTGTTTTTATCTGTGAAAACCCATAATTATGTTTTTTAACAAAATCTCTTATTGAGTAGTTTACATACCGAGCCTAGAAGCACTCTGATCTTTTCTATTACTTTTGACTTGAACTGTAGATATCCATTAGATACTTTATAGGGGCAAATATAAAAAAAGAAAAAGTTCTGTTCCCATCAGCATGTCTGAAGTCACTGCTGTTGAATCTTCAGTAGCAGAGAGAGAAAAAGATTTTAACAGTCGTGAGTTGAAGCAAAACTGGCTGAAATATGTGTTTAGATAGAACAAGATTGGTTGGGAGTCATCAGCACAGAGGTGGTGAATTGAAGCCATCATTCCTCAATGATGTGAAAATACAGAACTATAATGCATATAATTGCTCAGATACTAGAGGGGCATTAAAAATACACAGTGTTTTATGTAACATAGCAATTTATAAAAATGCAGTAGCAGTTAGTGTGAGGGTAGTGGGAAACCCTATAATTATTTGGGATATCATGTTAATAGATCCAATAGCAAGCTCGGATGCTAAGCTTTAAATAATTAATTTTTGTTTTACTTTTTGCTGGTTTTGCTGCCTTTCGTCTTTCTTCTCCCTTTGTATTTCTCTGTGTATGAAACTCTGTCATCTCTTTCCATTCTCACTGGCTGGTCGGCGATTTCACCCTCCTGTGTGATGGCAGGCAGATGGCTCTCTCTGCAAATAATATTTAATGCTGTTCTGTCACTTGGCCACCGAGCAGCATTGTGGCAGTAGGGTGGTTGAATTCTTAACGTGCTTTGCCGTTCCTGGGATAAGGTTTGTGATTCCAGGCTTGCTCATAAATGTGCTTTTTCCCAGGAGACTGTGCAAAACACTTGCTGAGGCACCAGGTCAGCTGTTAAAAGCTAATTCTCAAATGGGTTCAGCTCTCAGTCCATATGTGGATAACCTGTAAGTGGGAGTAATTGAGACATTTAACCAGACAAAAATCCATGTTGGAAACCAAATGAAGAGGTTATTACAGATTCATGATGCATTGTTTTCACTTGTAGTCAAGGATGATGATACTGGGCATATCTCGAAAGACAGATGTGAGGTATAAATGTTTGTAAGTTTAAATGTGAATAAATAAAATGCTGTTATTTTAATCTTGACTTCTGACTGAAAATGGTTGACATGGAGCCATGTCCTCCCAAATGAAAATCTGGAAACCTTCATGAATGTCAGTAATGTCTCTTGACCTTGAATTTCTCAGTTGGGTGCAAAGTATGAGGAATGATTTCTCAGAGATAACAGTAGTGAAGACTGGAATTAACACTATATGTATGGTGAATTTGAAGCCCCAGGCTTGTTTATTGATTGGGGCTTTTGCCCTTCTCCCCACTTCATGAAATTGTCTTTTCAGTGTTCATGCAAACCTTATTTCAGTTTCACGTTGCATGGTTTCATGTCCCTTTAGTTTCCCTTAAAACCCAAACCCTAGAATGAAACTCAGCTGAAACCACCACCACATTTTGCATAGTTTCCACCAAAACCCATAAATTGACCTGGCTCACTCTGTCATAGGCCTGGTTACACCAAAAAGTTTCTGAAGGCTTACTAAAGGTTCTGTGAGTCTGGATTCCTTGGCCTTCCATATATCCTGATACACAGCTTTGAGGGTGAAAGATAGTCACAAAATTCTGGAACTGCTCTTTAGTATCTTGGATGACTTTTAGGGGCTAAGGTTTTTTTTAATTGACCTAGAAAACTGATGAAGCTGGCCTGAACAATCTCTCTGAAATGCCTCTTTCTTCCTTGCATGGTTTGGTAGAAGTTAGCAGAAAGCACCATGTTTCTGTGACAAGAAAGATGCTAAGTGCAGGTTCTTCTCAAATATCCCTATGAATCACATCAGATTTGAGCATGGATATGAGAGATCTTTGTGAGTTTGTTCTTCTTTTTTACCTTGCAGGGAACCTCTTGAAGGGGTTAGCAGCATTAACAGTAACATAATCTCCTGGGAGTTCATTTTTGCATTGAAAATACTATAATCTTCTGGGAGTTAATGTTTATAATTTGATGAGCAGTTTTTGACTTTTGACATCTTCTTCCTTACCCCATTTTCCACCAAAAAAGTCAGTTGTAACCAGACTGCTGGTATTTTGGGATAACCATTCCATGAGAATTGTTGAACGAAGGTGCACTCACTCTGTGTGTATGACCAGTTACTACCTTATTTCTCACAAACTTTGTAAAACTCCCTGTATCCACCTAGAGCCAGACCTTTACCTTGGACCAGGCTTCCAGAGGTTTCCCCTGTTGACAGGCCCAGGAGTAACATTTTGATCTGTGAGACCAACTTCTCTGATTTAATTTTGGTTGGGCTCGTGACCCCTGTTGTCAGGGCCTCCACCTCTGAACTGGGAGGCACTGACTCAGGCAGTTTCTGTTTTGGCAAATTGCCATTTGGGTAATTACATGCTCTGGGTAGTTACGTGCCCTTTGCTTTTGGTATCGTCTTTGACTTCAAATCTGGGGGCAAATCCACTTGATTTCTTTTTGTGAAGTGCTGCTGTTGCATGATAGTTACGATCTATTTTGGAACAGGGTAGGGAAAATACTGCCTGTCTGCGATCCGTGAGTGATTGCTGGGTGCTTGGAATGGCAGGGAAGTGGGTGTCTGTGGATGGGTATGTTCACATGTTTTTGTTTATGTATGGTTGTTGGACTTGTCCAGGCAACAGTCCTAATGAAGCCAATAACACCAGGGGTAGGATCTTGGGTGAATTTGGATGTTGAACTTGCCCTTCTGCACCTCCATCCCGGCCAGTGGAATGCTCTGTAGGGGTGCAAGATCTCTGGTTGGGTTGCAAGGGGAAACTTCGTGGTGCACGTTTCAGGTTGCTTTTATTTTTTTATTTTCTTTCAGAAAAATGTTAATTTATATCATTACAACATCTTCCTGGGCAATGGGGATACCATGTCTTTTTGTCTTTGCTTTGGGAAAATTGGCTTTGTGAGTGTTGTTGGGGCATTTCTTTGGCAGTGATCAGGAGATGACAATATTACAGTCCAAACTCATATCTTTAATCCTAGACTGTACCAAATATAGGGAATTATTACCACTTTGGTTTGAACTTTTTCCTTGAAGAATTTATTCCAAGATTTTCTTCAAACTAGAGAAACAGTTTGTAATTTGAAATGGATTTGTAGTTTTAAATAGGTGACTATCATATTTATTCTTTTTAAGACATCAGTACCCAAACTTGAGCAATATTTGGTGTTGGCTAGAAACAACAGCCTAAACCGGTACTGAAATCTTCCTCCTGACCCATTTGCCACTATTATATTAATAACTGTCATTTATGTAACATCTTTCATCATGCTGAATACCCAAGCAATTTACAAACACGTGCCTTGATTCCTCAGAGAAATCTGCAGTTAGCTGGGTTTAAATTTGCCCAGGGTCAGGGAGGTTAATAACTCGATTCCTTCAAAAGGTGCCACGGTTTTAATGACCACGGCCCCCGGGACCCCTGAGACTTCTCCTGCAGAAACAACACCTCTGCCTGGCGGGCTCCCACAGCACCGTGCTGGAATGCTGGGGCTGGAATGCTGCCTGGCTTGTGCAGGGGACAGCTCTGCTGCATCTGGAATTAGTCGTGTTTTCTGCAGGACCTCTGATGTTTTCCATTTTTACTTCCTCCCCTCCATAGAGGCCATCCTTTCTTTGCCGTCCTGAGATAGGGGTCTTTTGGAGATGCAGGTGGTCAGGGTAGCAGGGGTAGGTTTTGTGTGTGGGTCTTGCTTTTTTGTTCAGGCTTTTTATTAAAACGTGGTGAGAGGGGGAAATGTGAAAGCACAAAGCTGAGTTTTGGTGGGTAAGCTACCTTTTGGGCTTTATCCTAACATTTCAGATGAATGATGCTTTCAAATTAGTGGAAAGCTGGGGGTGTTCGAGCCTTGGTGATTCTGAAAATAGATATTTATGCAGATGAGAGTGATGTGTGCATGCTACAATTCACCACTGTCTAACTCCAGATGTCAAGCACTTCACTGTTCCCAGTGCATAGGTCTAAAATATGTTCATGCATAACATAAACTTGGTTTTACAATCACTCATATTTAGACTGATTATAGGAGCTTAGCTACGTCTGTGTACTTTTTGCATGACTTCTTGTTCAGGAAAGTATCAAAAGGGATTACTAAAAGGCATTTTCATTCATTGCTTTTGAGGTTTAAGAGGTTAGTCTTTGAAGAAATAGGTCTCATTATAACGTCGCCCTTCGTTGTTTCACTGTGACAGATGTATATTTTATTTGGAGGTATTAGGATACTTATGTATTTAAACAGCATTGAAGGATCTTCTTGAATTGGACCCTAAATTTTAAGCAGATATAGACAGAGTATTGCAGTCAGGTAATATACTCTCCAATGTACTAAATGGAAAAAAAAAAGTGCTAGTAGTTAAACTACGTGTACAATAATTACACCTAAGATATCATGTTTAATGTTTATATTCTCCTGTTAACCTACTATTATCTGCATTCACAAGTCATTCATAGACAACTGCATATTTATCTAGATAACCAGTAAAGCAAACATGCAGTTGATGAGATTTTGGCTCTGTAGAAATCATTACAGCAAAGCTGGAATATTATACTATATATGCAAGTAGAGAGCATTAGTGTGAGTGCTCTTACAGGATATTCTCATATGAACTATGCTGTAAAATGTCACAGTAAAATGTAGCTGCAAGGCTATTGGAAATTAGTAATTTAGGTAGTATAAGTATTATTTTACGAGGTTTATCCATTTATCAGCGGTACCCAATTCTGTTGTATCCTGGAGAAATGCCTTAGCAGTAGAGAGAGACAAGTATTTACGTACAGTTCAGTGTCTCGGGTGGGGGGGGAGGAGTTACGATTTCAGCTGCTCCACAACAGAGTTACTTCTGTGGTTACCTGCTGTCAGCATGACTCTAGTTTGTATAACTACTGGTATTTTTAATAGATACGCTTCACTTTTTTTTTTTTGCAATTTAGTGCAAAATACAGATGAAATGGAAAAATTGGTACATTACTTGTCAGTTTGATTATAAGAAAATTTGTCTCCTGTATTTGAGCTGTTGTCTTAAAATGCCAAATCTCTCATTAAAAACAAAATGCTATTACCCTTGATATTGCAGTTTATGATGGCCATACCTTACAGTATTCGGGGCTGTTAATAACACTTTTGCCAAGAATATTCTGTGTCTTGATTCTAATTATGTCTTGAGCTAAGGAGCCCAAGCCCTGTGCTGTGAGCAGGTACTGCTGAGCCCTCTGAAGCATCAGACCCTTCAGCATAAGGCAGTAAATGACAGAGCACTTGTTGCTGGCACAAGTAGAACTGGCTTTGAAAAGTGCCTGTCACGAAACAGCATTAGGCCATTCCATAAGCAGGATCTTTGCAGCAAGTCAAGCTGAAGTGAGACCATTTAATAATTCTCTTTTCTGGTTTTGCGACAACAGGCATTGCATATTTGAGAACTCACTGCTTCTCCTGTAGCAACCATTGCATCCTAGCAAACTCCTTGAGATTGTTCCTTGAGGAAAGGCTGTGCTGGTTCAGTGCAGTGGCAATGCTGTGGCTGAGGCATTTCCCAAGGAGGTTTTGGGATGGCTGTAGGCAAGCAGCCCCGTGGCAGCAGTGCTGGAAGCCTTGGGCTGCTGTGCTCTGCACAGACTGTCTGCACACATGGGCCACAGCTGAACACTCAGAGCAGCATTGGCCATGGCTTTCTCTTGCCTAGATCTTAGGTTTATTTTGGCATATTATTTACTGTCAACAATTTATGCAAAAAAAAAAATCCCCAAGTTTTGTAATTCTGCATGAGGAAGAGCTCATTAAGTGCTTGGGGTTAGCTCAAGGTTAGCAGGATGTTCACAGGTGTCAGGTGCCAGTCTGTGGTTAAGGGGAGCAGTGTTCCTGCTTGCCTTGAGCATGGAGACCATCCTTGATCATTGCTAAGCACTGTTTTATTTCTCTTCTCTGCAAAGTGGTGGAAGCCCGAAGGGTTAATTTGCCATTTCCTTAAACTTCATTAATTGTGAGGAAAAAGCCCTGACAAATATCACCTTGCTGACCTTTGAAACCTGCCTGAGTGTTTGGGTCTCGAGACAGAGTGAGCATTGTTGTGACAGCACCAGCAAGGGTTAATCAGCCCTGCCAGCCTGAACAATAGAGACGGGGGCAGCTTTAAACGAAATGAGCTGAATATTTCATTCGGCCACTCAGCTGCCTGCTCCAATTGCCTCCTTCGCTAAAATGAGAGCTTAATCTAAAGTGACAACAACATCAGTTTCTATGTGCTCCAGTCACACAGAACATGACTTCCTTAACATAAACACTATTTACATGGACCGTCTGGATATAGCAGGGAATCAGGAGCATGCCCAGCTAAGACAGAGGCTACAATGAAGGACGAATAACAGGCAGCTGAGAATTAACATCAGCAAATGAAAGCCTGACCCTCAGAGGGCATGTCCCTGTTATGTTTTAAAGCTAGAAAGCCTTGCACCGGTAACCTTGCTGCCAGTAAAGACTATATAATTTAAAAGAAAATAGTACCTTTTCAGTTTAGGTACTTAACCAAACCCCTTACATCTGACCCATTTTCCTGCTCTTCGTGACGTGAGATGACGGACCCCCAGCTGCAGCTACCAGTCACTCAAACAGCTGTAACTGAGAAATGTCCCCTGTCCCTGTGCTCTCATCTCAAAGCAGGTCCTTGGTTTTGGCATGGAAGTGGGGATGCTGCTGATGCCCGAGCCCCTGTGCCACCAGAGCTCTGCCACAAGTTCTGTGGAGGGGCTGTCACTGCCACCCCGAGGTGCTGTGCTGCTGCTGGAAGAGCAGAGGGTGCTCTGGCTGCTCCATGAGTCACGAACAGGAATGTCCACAGCTAGCTTCTCCCATGGGCTCTGGGACTGGCAGGAATTTATTTGTATTTATAAATTTATATTTATTCTCCGCAGGAATAAATGCCTATGGTCCGCACTCCATGGGAAGCTGTACAATATTACACCTAAGAGTAGAGGTCTGTGGGGTCAGAAGGTTGGATTCTTCCTTCTGTCACTCTGCTGTAACCATGAGGTCACTTTGTTTATTCCAGCAGGGTCCCAGGCTTGCAATCTTTTTTTTTAAATTTTTTCTCTCCATTTTTTCGCCCCCGTGCCATGGAATTTTAGTATTTGTTCTCCCCTCTGTGTTCTCAAACTTTTAAAAGGTGAAGGCCTCCTCATTGAGAAAATTCTAGATGAATTATTGAGAGGGAAGGCAGAGTGAGAGAGAGTTTGTGGTACTGCAAGCCATGAGAGACTAATGCAGCTTCTTCCCTCCGTGGTGTGAGTGCTGTGCAGCCCTGACCTTGTCCCAAGGGGTAACTGTGCTTTTTCCATATCCCTTGTGGTGGATGCTGGGGCTGGCCAGGCAGCAGGTGTGAGCACCACTCCCCTTCAGCCAGCCCCGTTATTCCCCCCTTTCCTTATTCCTTCCCTCCTTCCCTCATGCTTGCTGTTTCTGTGGAGTCACTTGTTCAGCTGAGCAACAGCACAGGACTAACAGGACCAGGTATGGATTCCCCTTTGGGGGTAGTATTGGGAAATTCACTTTTCCTTGACGGCTGTGTTGAGCAGAAAGTTGTTCAAGCAGATACTAATCACTAGTTACTTTATAGGACTTTTCCCCCCTGTTTTTGCCATCCTTAAATTGAAAGTTTATCTTTAAAAAAAATTAAATGAAGTGTGGGATAACTGGGGAGTTTAGCTGAGCTGGACAATAGGATACCTAGATCTTAATCAGATGCTGCAGAAATAGGGAAGGCCTGAGAAATGGGGAAGGATTGTCTTCTGAAGAGGAAAAGGCTTCTTTCCTATTATTGGTCTAACAGCAGGATTTACAAAAAAATTACTGATCCTGAAAGAATTCTTAATAATCTTGTTGGAGCATTTGCTATTCTGAAAATTCAGAACATGCTGGTAATGTTTACTGTCTTATATTACTGGATGTTACTCTTAAAATTTAGGACATTTATGAAGTGTACAAAATGAATATTTGTATTGAAATGAATGATCCAATGACTATAACCCTGTAGCTGAAATCCAGAGCAGTTCCATCATCATGTTAAAGATTAATTACTTTTTTCCAAGTTAAGTGGACTTTTGTGACATTTAAAAAAAACATACTGAAGTTAACTTTGAGCTGCTGTAGCATCACTTTCAAGAAGGAACATAGATCACTTACAGTGTCAATACAAATCTTAAAATAGTAGCCAAAATCTGTGCTTTTTGATGCTGTCTGACTACTGTCTTCCTTTTTCTCCACTTTTGGTTCCAAAAGGGAGTGTAAGCAGTCACAGATTTACAGAATTACAGATGTATTCCCTACACCATAAGAAAACAAGGTCTACTATTGCTGAGCTGCAATGCACTGGCTCTGGTTCAAGAACTAACACCTCTTCAAAGAGAGCACTCACTAAAATCAGCTCATCACTGAAGTGCAAGGGGAAAAAAAGGCAAGACAAATTTGGCTCTAGGGATGTATCAGGGTCATCTGAAACTCCATCCCACAGGCAACCTTTGCCAGGTAATGATACTGACCATCAGCTGGGAGAATAGATTTCCAGAGGTGCAGGATATTATGTTAATATTTTTACTGTTTCACGAGATAGCCCTCACAGCTTCAGCTGAGGGGCTGCTGATCACCTTATCATTGAACCATAGAATCTTTTGGGCTGGAAGGGACCTTAAGCTTATTTCCTAAAAGGGCCACTCAGTGCTGTTTATGCCATAGATCACTCCCATAGCTTCAGTACCAGAAACAGGCATTGAGCCTAACTGGAGTTTGGTACCAGAAGAACAACAGGATATGCCTCACTGTCTTTTTTTTTCCTTTTTTTTTTCCTTGACGATGGAAAAACTAAAAAAGTATGAGAAATGAAATGGCAAGAAATGCATCTCTTTACAGCTGGATACACATTTTAGCCTTATTCCAAGGAACTGTAAGTCCTAGTGAGCTCTCTGTTGTGAGAGAGATTAATCTTGTTGAATCCACTTACCCTTTTCAGAACAAGCCCTCTGTCTTAAAACCGAGACTACAGTTTGGCCATGTCATCTACTGATGTTGGGAATGGTGGGACCCCATTCTGGAGAGATGTGATCTCAGATGCTTCAAATTAATATATAGGATTTGTAGGGAGGTGAACTTCAGACTGTCCCCTGTCCTCATCCTGGGGCCCAAAAAAAGTGTGGATTAGGGAGCATTAACCCCTTCTTGGCCTGTGTTTGTATAAGCAGGAAAGATGCCGTGTAGTGGCCTTCATGTTGCAGAGTAGCTCTTGGATGCTAATACAAGTGATTACTAAAAAAATCTTGTTTCTGAGGATTGCTAATCTCTCTATTAGAAATATGCTTATTACATAGTTATAAAACTAATGAATGTATTTTTTAACATGCAATAATTATCTAATTAAATAGAAGACATTAGTTTAAGTAGACTAGCTCTCTTACTAAAATGCTGTCTATTACAAGTAGATTTATTGAGGATTAACAACTACATAATAGAACTGTATCTATTTCATGATTGTTAATCCTCAATGAATGTTTTTAATAATTAATTGGCACTTAACTAAAGGATTATGTTCATTGTGATGGAGTTTATGAAGCAATAGAACATTTTTGTGTATGATTAAGTGCTAAAGGGAACATGCCTATGATATGGTTAAATAATTGGGGGTGGGACATAATAATGACACACATGACAGAACACCAAAAAAAGGAAACAAAAAGGGGAAGGGGGAGGGGTAATGAGAAAATCACCTGTAGTAGCAAAATTTTTATTTCTATTGTTTCCTGATACATTTTTTAAACTATTGTTTCATTTCTTTTATGTTATGTAGGAGAAGCAGTAAACGCCTACTTAGACAGCAAGATATTAATTGTTGGAAAATAGGTAAATGGGAGTTTGTGGTTTAAAATGGTGAAATATTTCCATCTGACTGGTGAGGATCTCTCAGCATTTAAGTTTCTTTCTCAAAGTCTCTGCTATGCACATGAATTAGTGAACTAGAACATAAATCCAATATTAATTGTGACTCAAGGAGTTCCAGGAACATGTGTCTGTGTGTTGGTTCTGCACTACCTGGTTTTTGGTAGCAGGGGGGCCACAGAGGTGGCTTCTGTGAGAAGCTGCTGGAAGCTTCCACCACGTCCAGCAGAGCCAATCCCTGATGGCTGTGAAGATGGCCACGCTGCTGGCCAAGGCTGGGCCACTTGGAGATGATGGTAATGCCCCTGTGAGAAGAGATTGAAGAAAAAAAAATCAAACCAAAGTGGAGCCCAGTGTTTTCTAGTTTGAGAAGAGGAGGAGGTGAGAACATGGGAGGGAAACAACGTGGAGACACCAAGGTCAGAGCAGAAGGAGGGGCAGGAGGTGCTCCAGGCCCCGGAGCCGAGGTTCCTTTGCAGGCCGTGGTGAGGCCGTGGGGAAGCCGCTGTGCCCCTGCAGCCCCTGGGGATCCACAGGGATGCAGAGATCCACCCACAGCCCCTGGGGATCCACAGGGATGCAGAGATCCACCCACAGCCCGTGGGGAAGGTGCCCAGGCTGGAGCAGGTGATGCCTGGAGGAGGCTGTGATCCAGTGGGAGACCCTGCGGAGAGAGGGGGCCCTGCTCCCAGGCTGGAGCAGCCTGTCCTTGGAGGACTGCAGCTGGAGAAGTTGACAGAGAACTGTCTCCTGTGGGAAGGAACCCCACGGTCTCACAGGGGAACAACTCTCCCTGAGCAGCAGAAGAACAGCTTGGGTTGAACTGACCAAAACCCTCACACCCTGTCTCCCTGTGGTGTCTGTGGGAAGGAGGGAGGGGCTGGGGGAAGAAAAGGTGGTTTTGGGGGCTTATATTTTACTTCTCATTATCCTCCTCTCATTTTGTCAGTAATAAATTCACTTAATATCTCTGAGTTGAGCCTGTTCTGCCCTTGGAGTGTTTTCTCCTGGTCCTTATCTCAACTTACTAACCCTTCATTAAATTTTTCTCTCTTCTGCCCAGCTGTGGCAGGGGAGGGTGAGCAAGTGGCTTTCTTGGATGCCTGGGGTTTGGCCAGTGTCAAACCATGACACTGTGCCAACTGTTACAGGATACAGAAGAAAATTGCATGTTACACTGGAGCACAAAGAAGTGCTGTGAATTTTTCATGGAGTCAATTATGGAAGCAAACAGGAGAAAACACATATTTTGTTGGTTTATCTGACCCCAGGAGAAGACAATGGTCCTGATGTAAACCTTAAATTTCAGCTGTTAACAACAAGGAAGGCAGAGTCAGTGCAATTAATCATCAGTCATTGCTGGGAGCACCTTCAGTTTTTTTGTGGATGAAAAAATTCTAATGCAACCATGAAGCTTTCTAGTGAATATTTGGTAAATTCCTTCAATTAAGGCATCAGCATAGGTTCCTCAGGTCTCTGCTTTGGGACCAGGGCTCTTTATTATCTTTATCAGTGACATAGTGAGTGCACCCTCAGCGAGTTTGCAGCTGACACAACAGAAGGAAGGGATGCCATCCAGAGAGACCTTAGATAAACTCAACAACTGGAACATCATGAAGTTCAAGGAAACAGGGGAAAACACATTGAGAGCAGCCCTGAGGAGAAGGTCTTGGGGGTTCTGGTAAATGAAAAGTTGCCCGTGAGCCAGCAGTCTGTGCACTGGGAGCCCAGCAGGCCCATGGCATCCTGGACTGCATGCAAACCTCCATGGGCAGCTGGGGAGGAGGGGAATTCTGCCCCTCTGCCCTGCTCTTCTGAGACCCACCTGCAGTGCTGCATCCAGCTCTGGGATCCCAGAACTGGAGGGATTATTAGGATGGGTCCTGAGGAGGCTACCATGGTGATCAGAGTGATGGAGCACCTCTTCTGTGAGGAAAGGCTGGGGGAATTGGGGCTGATCAGCCTGGAGGAGAGATGGACAAATCAGCCTTCCCCTACCTTCTAAAAAAGTGAGTGACTTTTTATGTGGACTGATAGTGATAGGACAAGGAGGAATGGTTTTAAAGTAGGAGAGATTTAGATCCCAGGAAGGTCAGGCTGGACCTTGAATAACCTGTTCTAGAGGGTGGAATCCCTGTCCATGACAGGGTGGGGTTTTATTGGAGCTAGATGATCTTTAGGCTCCCTTCTCACCCAAGCCATTCTCTGATGATTCTGTGACCTGCACATAGATACACTGGGTTGCTTCAGAAAGAAGTTATTCCATATGCTGCATATTTTCAAGTGAAAGGTGATAACTTGAAATAAGTGGCAAATATTAAATAATGCAATTTATTGATAAGTTTGTTTATGTAACTGCTGACATAAAAAAAATGCAGCCAGCTTTGCTGTTTGAAGACCTTTACCCTCATGATAGCCTTGTAGTCCTACTGAGTTGCCTCCCCTTCTTCCAAAGGCTATAAACATCCCCTTTCCCCACCCCGTTTCCAGCTAAAGTGAAATGGAAGTTACAAAATTTGCTGTAGCTGTTTGTGTGTGTGTTTCCTTGGATGCTTTGTAATCCAGACTTCTTACAACAAATCATTTTGCCCTGGTTTGTGTTGGGTGTTGTTGAAATTTGATCTTTCCAGATTAGAATGTGTTTGAATTACGTTATTGTTCTGATGAGTTTTGGAAGTGAAGGTAATGATGCTGTGGGTTTTTTGGCAATGTAAGTGCCAACACTACACATGGCTCAGAAAAGTTTGGGGACGGGGGAATCAAGATGTATTGGATATCCAAAAATCGCTTTATTTTTGAAACTCATTGCTTGGAGTCATTTTAAGACAGAAACTTTTGGCGTAATGAGCAAAAGGGAGCTTATAGCCAGATCTCAGACTGAGGAGAAGTCCTGTTGTCCTCTTCAAGCTCAAGGTCTCTGAACTCAGACTTTAATTGGCAGGACTCTGACAGCTGGGAAAGCCCTGAAGGTTCAAGTTCTGCAGACTCCTAGGAGCTCAGAGTGTGCCATGCAGGTGGCCATCATCTTTAAACACAACTCTTCAGGCTCTTTAAAAAAAGGTAAAGGTAAAAACAACAGCGGCAAAAATCTTGTTATCTGGTTAATTGCACTTTTCAAAGGGTGGCAATCCTAAAAGCCCACAGGATCTGGCAAACTACAAGACAAAGCCAGTCTTTCCCTCTAAAGCTTAGCAGCAGTTGTGTTGCAGCAGCAGCTGCTGCAGAAGGTGGATGTAGTGACGATATTGATGAGATTACTAATTTGTTTAGTAGACAGGGAATGAGGATTTGTCTGTTGGCTGTCATCATCCATCAGCCGTATGTTGCCCCAGGCAGTGGGTATATGCTGTTAGCCTGTTACTAATTTTACTTTGTTTTTTCTCAGCTTAGTTCTTTTCTTTGGTTCATTTCATTCATTTGTTGTGACTGAAAACTAAACAAGAAGGAGGGAAAAAAAAAATATGCCCGTTGCTCTGTCTCTTTGTTTGGCAGAGCAGGTACCCCCCAGCTCCTGCCTGGAGCCTTTTCCACCTCATTTGGCTGAAAACTCTTGGTGAGAGGTGCTGTGGCCTAAAAGGAAGATCCCCTTCATGATCTAAAAAGTTTTCTTTAGAAACTGAGGTCACAGCTGTATTTATCCATCAAAATCAGTAGGTGAGAGCTACACCATCAATACACAGTATTGCTCCAGTCTGGGAATGAGTTGGTGATGCTTCGGCATTGCCACACCTGTGTTGATAAAGTGTTGCATGTGCCATGAATTCTGAGGGTTTGGTGCCTTTTTTTTAAAATTTTTAAAAAAAATTTTGGAGATGTTTGTTCATTTTCTGTTTGTTTATGATTTTTGGTTGGGGTGGGGGGTTTTTGTGTTGTTTTTGGTTTTGTTTCTTAAATTTATGAGACATTTCAGATCGTGCCAATCAAACCAACAGTTCTGCAAAGGGCTGGAAGGCCATACAAAGGAATTTGGGATCAGAAGTATTAATTGGAAGCTCAAAGACGGTTTTATCTCACACTGATTGTAAATTCCCATTAGGCCAATTCTGAAGGGGGAGGTCTGATCTGGAGCTGCAGATTGTTTGACTTGGATTAAGCTTTCAAAGTTGAGAGTGCCTGTCAGAGATGATGTTTAATATTGCACCTGAGGGGTGAGTTCCCACTGTTGTCATTAAATCTGTGCCGTGGTGGTGTCACACTCATTCAGAACACGCTTAGTGTTGTGGTTCTATCTTCAGGATCTTTGCCAGGTGGAGCTCAGAGAGCCACAAAGGGCTCTAAGGCAGTCTGAACTTCCAGGCTTCATTGCAATGTCTTATTTATTTTCATTCTAATACTTCTAGTACTGATTTTTAGTGGCACTGACCAGTGCTTTAGGTATTTGAGCTTTGCAGCTATCTTGGAAAGTACCAAGGAACAATCCTCAGGGAAGTGAAGCTGGTGCTATCATTATTACGAAAGATGACATATATGAATTTGAAAAAATAGAGTTAAAAACTCAACAGGAGGTAGATGTTGGTACATAGTGAAAATATATAATTTCGTGGCTGTGTTATTTTTTTATCTCTTCCTAAATCTTTTCTCCTGTCTATTTTCTTACTCAGTAAAAATAATTTATGGCCCTCCTCTTTCAGTCTTCATTCATTCAGAGGGAGCAAATTTTGATGATGACTGTAGTGTCAGCATGGAGTGCACATCTGCTTCCTGCTTGGATGGTGGTGGTGGGAAGCCTGTAGGAACCTCCTGTCGATGGCTTTGATGGGTCCTTATTGGGCTTCTGGGTCCAAGGTTGGTTTCTCCTGCTCCCTTTCCAGCTCAAGGGATTTTCAGGGAACAGACAAGTAAATCTTGATGAGATAACACCTATTTTGTTTTGTTTTGTTTTTAAGATGTGATAACCTGCTGGGAAAACAAAGGAATTCCACTAATTTTATTTTTAAAAAAGAAAAAAAAGTGCATTTTTTTTAACTAGAACTTTCTATGAAGTTGGTGGCTTAGTAATCCTTGAGTTGAGTCAAGGGATGACTTCAGGCACACCTGAGAATCCTGAGATCCCAGCTTTGAAAACTTGTTAGTTTAATCAGCTTCTCACATGTAAACCATTTCAGCAGGCTTTCTGAGTGGTTTTTAATTCATCTCTTTTTTAAAAAAAAATTAAAATACAATAGTTGATGAATATCTAACGTAGCTTTATTTTGCTATTTTTAACAACTTTCTTTTGCTTGTATGAGCATTGCTCAATGATTTATCCCAGTCTATGGAACCCTAGACGGGGGGGAAAAAAAAGCTGCAGAAAATATTTGAGGTAGCAGTGATGTAAATCCCCTCAAGAACCAGCAGGACGTAGAGGGAGAACAGAGGATGGCCAGAAGGATTTGGCTGTAGCCCGTAGGTGACCGCTGGTGATACCTGGAAGTTCCTTCACTGTTGGAGAGGGTGAGTGGCAAGTTGGTGAGATGGGACATGCAACATGGTTCTCCTCAGCCAAAGAGCTTCCCCATATGCCTTTTGGCCCTGTGTTTGGACAAGTTGGATGCAGTTCTCAAGCCAACTGGCATCATTGCAATGCCATGATGTGTTGGTTTTGGTGTTTTGGTTTTTTGTTTTTTTGGTTTTGTTTTTTTTTTTTTTTTTACGGGTAGAGGAAGAAGACCAAAAGAAGAGCAGAACACATTTTATGTTAAATGTGCTAATGTTAATGATATTGAAATTAAAGATGGGGAAACACTTCCATGGAATCATCTAGGTTGAAAAAGACCTTTAAAATCTAGCCCAACCAAAAAACTTTTCAACAAGCCTCAAGGGTAAACAGCGTTCTTGGAGACTGTGTGGGAAATTCCTGGCTATTGGGATGGCCCTTATGTTTTTATAGTCATGAAAGTGTCCATGTGCATTGTGATTTTCTTGTCTAAGGCTTCAAATGGCAGCATTTTTGTGGAATGTGCGGTGAGGATTATGCTGAGAACTTTTGTGGTATCTCATAAATTACTGAGGTAAAAAGAGGCTTTTTTGTCTAGGAACTCATCATGATAGTTTGTTTTTAAATAGGCAGGAGTAAAGTTAGTATGTTTCCCTTCTTTCTTTTTGTCTGACTTCTGTGAAGAGGAAAAAAAAAAACAAACTAGCAAGAAGTGATGAGAAATGGCGAGAGTTCTTTCTGTAAAATACCACCGTTGAAGAGATGGCAATATTTTGAGTACTCCCAGCTAGTTTACAGGCCTTTTATCAAAGTGCTGCTTTTGCAGGTTGTTTCTGTGCTCTGCCTGTGTGTCTGTGTACTTAAACAGGGCAAATTACAGCGAGGAGGGAAGAAGAGCATCCCTCAGTCGGTAGCAGCCCAGCCCTGGCTGTGTGTACACGCTGGGGTCACATCCTGGGCAAGGGGACAGGAAGGCAAAAGGGGCAAACCAGTAGAAGGAAAAGGGGGAAAAAACAAAGGAAGGGAGGCAGTGAGAGGAGCGGAGAGGGTGTTTTTGCTCCTGTTTAGCCATGCCTTGAACAGCAGTGGTTGTGCCCAGAGGTTCCTCTGTGGGGGCCGTGTCTCTTTAAAAACAGCGGGGGGCTGGAGCTGGGGGAGTGCTCACAGCAGTATGTATAACACAGCTGTGCTCTGTTTATGCTTAGGCTACAATAAAAAAGCTATAAAATGTGAGATGTCATAGCTCCACTTTGCTTTATTTATACTGTTTCCTCTGAGCTCTGTCACACTGCACATTCATCTGCTAAGTTGCAGCAAGAATGGAGATTAAAATATCACAGCTCAAAATAGGAGTCAAGCGGAAGGAGATTCATCATAGCCCTATTAAAAAATATGTAAATATGGGAATGAAGTCATTTTAAAGCTGTATGGCTCTCCTTCTCAGTGGGCTGGGGAAAGCTGTGAGTGATGTGCTATGCGAGTGACAGATTTATGGGACTTGTTCTTCTTTCTATTTTTCACTCCATTCCACCAAAGTACTTTTAAGATTAAAAATATCAATTTGAATTGCAAATTTTCTCCATGCCATATATGTATTTTTTAAAAAGGTTTTTCTTCCTAACCATTACCTAAACTAATAATGGAAAGAAGTATTATTCCCAATTAAAAGGGGTCGGAAGCACGCTCAGATGTTGAACTTGCAGTAGAGAGGATTTGCCCTTCTGGAGCACTTTTCATCCAGGATCCTCGGAGCACTTGCAGGCATTTCTGTCAAGCCTCTCATGCCCTCTGAGATAGGCGCCTGCCTTACCCTCTGTACGCCAAAGTACATTGAGTACTTGCAGCTGCAGTTCTTGGAAATGTCCTGTGGCACTCAAACCATGGTATTTTTTAATGGAGGTTGTTCCTTTTCTCTCCTACAGCTATTTTGAAAATGGAGCTGGGGTAAGAAGTCTGCAATCCCAGTTTCTCATAGTTTTTCCTAAGTGCTGTGCAAAGAAAGCTGCCTCTGCTAGCAGGAGCAATGCTCTTTTGAACTTTGCAGCGAGTCTCTGGTCTTTGATGTGGTCAGATTTGGGCACGAGTTTTCCCCTGGAAGAACAAAGCAGAGATGTTACAAGATATTTGAGAAATGAGGGATTTTAATTAATACCCTGAAGAGACAAGGAAGCCACCAAAATTTTTCACCCATTTCTGAAGCCTACTTTTGAGTAAAGGAGGTGAAATGTGCTGCCACTAAATGGAGATGTGCTTTGTAGGTCAGTGTGGGTAGAGTGCAAGGAGAGAGGAGCCAAGGGAGAGGGCTGCTGTCCTTTCCTGCAGTTGCACTGGGAGTTGAGGGGCTGTAAAAGAAGCTGAAAATTTTTTGATGCAAAGTGATGAAGGCAGAGCAGTGATTGTGTGTGCATGAACTTTGCAGCTATTCAGCTGGCCTGCCCCTGAAGAAGAATTTTGTGTGTCTGTCCATCCAAGTGGGATCCCTGTTCAGATTTGATCAGCAACTGAACAATACAGAGAAATTTCATCCAAAGGGGAGATTAAAATTTATCATTATATATTAAAGGTTTTTTGAAATAATTTTTTCTGTCTTTTTTTCTTAAATGATGATGTATAAATGCCAGAAGTTTACCAAAACTGAACTGACTGACGTCCTTAGGAGTTGGTGTTTTGTGGATAAAAAAAAGATCCAGCTGAACAAGGCCAGGTCATCTGTCTGTCCTGTGACTGTGTTGAGTGCAACAATGAGAACTGAGGGAGTCAGACCACAAGTTTCCAATTATCTTATTCCTGGGAATGCCAAAATTCCTCGTGGCTTTTTGAAGTGCTGAAGTGATGAGCACTGAAGTGCTCATGTGAGTGGAACATTCCCCACCAAGAGTGGGGCTAAACCAACCTGGTTCTTGTGGCACTTGGTTCATTTCCTGGAGTGGTGGCTTTCCTGACGGTCACTTTTGCCCCATCTCCTACTGAAGTGTGTTGGCAGGAGTAAGGAGGAGTGTCCTTAGATTGATATATCTGCTCTTTGGTTTTTTGTTTTCTTTCTTCCTTTGTTGCTATGAAATACAGGAAATTATTTTTCCTGCTCCAGTATGTGATTCTGTAGTAGTCCTGGGATATATTGATGTATTCATTAAGCTCTTACTGTCAGCAGAAGACGTATCTCCTTGACAAGTTATTCTTGTGCCATGTGTATTTGAGAATTGCTGCTTCTGGCTGAGGTTTGGGGTTTTTTGTGGGCTGTTTTGGCATGTCAGAATAAGCCTATTGACCCTATAACATTAATGTGTATACATGTGTTTTCTTAAGGCAGCTCTAGTCTTGTAAGCTAACAAAGCTATAAAAATATACTTGAGCTTGAACATTCACAATTCTGAATCATCTGTGGGTTGTAGTGTACTCACAAATGATGATCCTCATTCTCCCAAGTCACTTGTCCTTTTTTGGGTTTTTTGCTCCTGTTTGGTTTTGCTTCAATCAAATGATGAATTATTTGGTGAGGGGACCAAGAACATTTTTCAAGATGCAGTGTGATTTATAAGCCCAAATCCCATTTCAAAAATGACTTGGGAATGATTTAGGAATGTCAGGCTTGTCGGAAAACAATGGATTTGGGCAAAAAAAAAAAAAGTGCTTTGTAATCTATTTTTCTTGTAAAATTTATTTCCTGAGGTACCCGTGTTGTGAATATATGTGTTATTTCATTTAGCTAATGTTTTACTTGATCTGTGTTTCTTCCATGAAAGGTTATTGATATATCATGACAAAAAGGCCGTAATTTCAATGCTGTGGTATCTGTTCAGCCATGATTCCTCTGCTGGGGACCTAGTAAGTCCTGCTGTATTTCAAGGTCCAAACAGGTTTGGAAAACCATTTGTCTTTACGTTGAGATGATGGTGGGAAGAAAACTCATGAAGTGAAATTGTGTTTCAGGGGGGTACTCAGCACTCTCTCAAAATCAGATTCAGCTCATGCTCCTTCAAGTTAATCAGGTTCTCGATTAGTTTCAAAATCTTATCCCTTGAATTTCTAAAGTGCCTGACTATGTACATAACCTGAAGTATTGTATTTGTCCTTGTATCTGGTGCTGTGACGTGCAACGTTTAAAAACCATAATTTTTTTGAAATCAATTTCTGTTCTATGCAATGGAAAACTTTTAAGAAAATACTGCTGTTATATTAACGTAGCCAATAATAAATTCTATTGTGAAATTCCGTGAATAATAGTCTAAAGATAAACAGGTTGAGATTATAAATACAATTATAAATATCAGAAATATCTGTGAGTTCTGATTTAGATGTAAGTCATATACTTGTATATGCATATATAGGGCTTCACAGGGCTTATTGATTGATTGGATTTACATATGCAATCACCAAAGTATTATGCAAAGATTAAGAGGTGCAGCAAAGATACATTTGGTTAAAATTGGAAATTAACTTTGAAATTAGTTCCTAAATTTGAACATCTTAGCCCAGGCAAGAATGTGATTTAATTATTTGGAAATCTTTTAAGAAAGTCTTAGCACTGTGAATCCAGTTGATTATGAGAACCTAATCTGAGACTAAGCTATATTGAGAGTTTTTGCGATATAAGTGAGTTCTTGGTTGCCCGCAGTAATATGTCCAGTTGATATGACCTGCAGCTGTTTTCTTCTTTGTGGAAATCCAAGCAAGAAGATATTAGGTAAGAAGTCAGCATTGCTCCATGTCTCTTCCTTGCTAGCAATGTCAATTTTCAGCCAAATGCAGTACAGCTGGGCTGTGCTGAATAATAAAATACAGGTAATCCAGTGAATCCACTGAAGGACTAATATTTACAAAACATAAGGCTCTCCCAGGCATACTGTATCAGCTTGACTAAATATAGAAGACTATTAAAGTCTGACAATATAACAGAGTAAGTCATTTGCTATCAGTTACATTTTAACAAGAGTGTTTCCTAATGCCAATTGGCTGACACTGATGCTTTGCAGCCTTTATAACATTTATTCAGTATATTTAGTCGCAGTCTTAATACTTGCTTGAATGACTATCAAAATTGCTATTAATGCTGCCCTGATTATTTTTTTTAAGCAAACAGTAGTGCTACTGTCTTAAATATTTTTACTGCAAATTTAATTTTCCAAAGCAGCATATTCATACAGTAATGTTGACCATGAGGGTGCTTCTAAATGGACTCATCAGGATTGTTTTACTCATTTCAGTGGTTGCAGGTCAGAGGTTTTGGTTCCTTCCCAAAGTCTCTTGTGGTATCAAAGGTGACCTCCTCTCCTCCAAGCCATTAGCTCTGTCTTCCACAGAAGTTTCTTGCATCCTTTTCTCTTCGGTTCACTTTTGGTTGTATTAATTAGTAGCTTACATCTGTCTTCACAGTTGCTTAGTTGCACTGGGATCTCTTCCCTCTTCTGTTCTGCCAACCTGTATAACAATGAGCAGCCTTAGTGCGCAACTTGTTTCCTTCCAGCCTTCTTTTGTGCAGCTTGGATGTGGAAGGATTATATGAGTGACTGTAAGTCCTTCCCAAGCCACCAGACATGGTGAAACCCTGTATGTTCTTGCATCTCGTGTTCAAATGCCATACTCCCATACTATGTATTTTCATGTGGGTCTCCACTGGCTACCCACAAAAATTCATTGAATAATAAGACCAAGCTTCCAAAGAAGTGGAGGCTTAAGGTGGAGTTAATATCTGAATCAATAAAAAGGTCAATTTTCTTTTTTTTTTTGAGGCACTTGCAGCTCCCATAAGCAGAGAAGGACATGCCTCCCGTGTTAACTGCTGAGGTAGCCTTGCTGTAATTGAGGGACTGCAGGCAGTTGTGAAGCAACTGCTCGTAAAAGTGCATGGAATGAATTCAGCCTGTGCCTGGAGCTGCCTGGCTGCTGTCCCACCACTGCCCAGGAGCACCCTCACTTAAATTATGAATTCCTCTAGTGTCCCCACATCATTTTGGGGGCCACCCAGGTGTGGGTGCCTTGGATGCAGCAAGTGATATTTCTGGCCAAACCAGAGGGGTTACGGAGCAGGTCCAAGCAATTTGGAGTTAGTGAGGATGATTTTGGGGGAGGAAGATCTTTTAAAAATACAGTTCTACAGAATTCAGTAGGGGGAAAAAAAATGGAGTAAATCTGATTAGATGTTACTCACCTGCAACCCCTGCAGAGGCAATGAGTTTATACTTAAATTTACAGCTTCCAAGAATAATGAGGAGCAGAACTGCATGACTGTGCCCTGGAGAAAGAAAAAAAAAGAAAACCAAAGATAATGTACTACCTACTAGATAGCCTAAATAATGGCTATGAGACCATGCACTATTAGTCCTGCCATCTGCAACAGTTTATTATTTACTCTCAGTAGAGTCACAGTTACATTTTCTCATTGACTAAAATGGGATGGATAAGAAGACAGATCCTTCCTTTGGATATGGTGGTGTTTGGGTTTTCTTCATTGTCCACATAACATCACAGTTATGTGTCAAGGAATAAATAAAGTGAAAGTAAATCTCCACTGAATTTCCTTAGCTGGAGAAGTTTTCAATAGCAACATGGGAGCACAATGTCAGACTGCAAAAATAAGAAAATAAATAAAAATAAAGCTGCTACTCTAGCTCAGCAGTCTTGTTTTTGAAACAAAGAGGTAACTCTTTAGACTTTAAATATTTTATTGACTTCTTTGCTACTGCAATTTTTCTGATATAAAAATATGAATAGAAAAATATTATGTAAATAACTGGGACAACTTTTTAGTGTTCCAAAAGATTACTGACAGAAAATCGTGATGCCAGACTAATATGTTGCATTGTTTCTAAGATTATGCATGTTACTTGCCTTTAGTACCTTTATTCAAAGAATCCTTAATGCACTCTAATTGTATTATTACTAATAGAACTTGTAACAACAATGATAAAATATTTATTTGAATTGTAGTAATTACTTTAAATCATTGGTGTCTAATTAAAGTCCAAAGACTTCTCACATCAATGAGAATCTTTTCACCAACTTCAAAGATCTGGGCCCTGCCCTATGAGAATTTTCAGCTATATTCTTAATGCTATTGGTTATGCTGTAGTTCACTCTGATAATCATCATAATTTATAGAATCATCACACTTGCCTATAATTAAACTTTATTTTCAGAAGTGTGATGATAATTGGATTTCTCAGTTAAGACAACTGGTGATATCAGTGCAAGAATAACAGCACAGAGTGAGGATCCTCGGAGTCAGCACAGAATTTAGGAAGCAGCTCTAGGTTTTAATGGAAGTGGTGATATTTTAAGGATGGTATATGATAGAGTCTTTCTTCCCCAAATTACAGGTTGAGGACCCAAAAGGCAACAGCTAAGCGTAGTGGGAAAATATTTTTCAGTCACTTGAGAAAGGAATTCAGGATTTGGATGTTGTATTGTGCTTTTTCTGGTCCTGTTTCTGCCTTGCGAGCCATCCAGATGGCTCGTGTGAGTGGGCTGTGGTCAGAATTGTGGCCTCAATAGTGATTGCTGCTGTTTTTCTGAGGAAACAGTGGTACCAAATCTTGCTTTTCTCCTGCAACCATCAATATTAGTGGACACTAAACTGCGTTTGCTCAGAACTGCAGGAAATGTTTTTCTTATCAGAGTGAAAAGCAGGGAAGAGCTCAAAATATGTGAGTCAGAATTTTTCCTCCTTGTGTCCGTTGGGGTGAGACAGCTTTGTGCCACTCAAAGACTAAAAATTAATTGTAAAGGCATTGCTAAAGGGGAGTTACTCTTTGCTTATCAGTCAACTGGAAAAAAGAGTAGAATGACTGAATGAACTTATTTTATATTGATTAAGGGAAGCATGAACTTATTTTATATTGATTAAGGGAAGCATATTGAAATTAATGCTGTAATAACTGCTCAACAAATAATATTTTAAATAGAGATTTCATTACTAAGGCACCTTTTCTGTTCTATACAGATAAAAAATCAATGTGTCCTGTACCATTTTTATCACTGATACAACAAGCACCTTGGGCTGTACTATATTTGATGTTGCCACATCAACCAAAGTACGGTTGAACATTTGACATGTTTCTTCTTTTGTAATAATAATGAAGACTCTTTCCCCTGCCTCCTTTGATAAATGTATGGATACAAAACACGAATAAAATGAGGTTTATGGTGATGAATACTGTACTTTTAGGGGTAGACTGCAATATACTTGATATCTTACACTTCTGAGCTCTTGGGTTCTCTCTGCTGTTAGGGTACTGAAGGCATTACTTGGTCTAGTGAGCAGACTACATCTTTATTTTTTTTTTTTTCTCAGTAGCAATATTGTTTCATGAGTTCACATAGAAATCTTCATTAGCATTGGTTACCAAAGATTCTCTGCTCTTTGCTCTAAGCTGTATTTGCTCATGCTCAGTTCGAGGTCCCTGGTGCAGTCCCCTGTGTGCTGGCCAAGAGAGCAGCTGTCATACAACATGAGGCAATAACAATATGTCTTGCAATGTTCCTGCCCTGGAAACAGAGAGAGAATATTTAAAATCTCATGGGGGAGAGCTTGTCCTGATAAGCTCTCCTCTTTTAAGGAGATGTGATAGTTGAGTGAGCCATGGGAATGGATGGGCAGCCTTCTGCAGGAAGTCTTGCAACAGAAAGCATCTGTGTCCAGCAGTGAATTTGAGTTTCCACTGGTGCTCACATTAAGCCTGGGTTGCACAGAGGAATGGAACCAGGCCCTTAAGAAGTACTAAGACCATGTATGAGAAAATACCAGCAATCAGCTTTGGTGAAGATGGATATCTTTGGAACTCCAGCCCCTGTCAATGGCAGGTATGCTGCTGTTGAGTGCCCAAAGCATTTCATTCTGGCCAGTATCCCCCCAGGACCATTGCTTCTCTGAGAACAATCCCTCGGGAAGATCGGCTTTCCCAAGCAGTGGCCTGGTTCTGATGATTAGATCACTGTGGGCTGAGTTCCAATTACTTGTACTTGAAACACGTTTTACTCTAAAACTGGGATGACTTGGTGGCTTCTGGATCCCTGGCTGTGGAAGGGAAGTGGAGGCAGCTAATGTGTGAATTTGATGAGAGCAGAAGCTGCCTGTGCATAGCAGCATCCAGGTACTCCAGGCAGCATCAGGACAAATCTGCATGTTTGCAGTCACCTGGCTTCCTCAGACTTTTTTTCTCCTCAATATTGTTAATTCAGGGTGACAGAGAAGGGTGAGAACATATTTATCACTGATCTACCGTTCCTGTCAGTACAGTAAAAGGTAAGAAGTTGTATGCAATGGGATTCTCCCTGGCATGGGATATTTCCCTCACTATTAGTTCTTCTGTAATTAATAAAGAAAGTTAACGTTAAAAATGGCAAAATTTATGGACAGATGCCATGCTTCCGGATTAATTTAATAATATCTTTTCATTGTGAGGAAATAGTACATTTCTTACAGATTTGCTGGTGTCATCAGTCCTCAACATGAGCAAACAGCTGATTTCAGAGGACCCTTCTCTTGTGACTACCTTTTCTTCAAAAACACACCAAGTGCAACGTGCAAAATATTATGGGGGAGTTGGCTGAAACTGTTTAGAGTCCAGGATTTATGACAGTTTATTGTGTGTGTAGACACAATTGGCATTTTATAAATTGGAATGTTTGCAGAGTAATACAAGACACAAATGATATTGTTGCTACCAGCTACATTATATAGAATATGTAACCACTGATGAATTTATAGCACAGGGGCCTCTCACACAATGTCTTTTATGTGCTGTGAGCGAGGTACATCACTTCTGTAAGTTCATTTATTCCAACATCTAACTTTTGTAAACCGTTATTGCATACAGTGACTATGAAAAGAGTGTACCTACATTTTGCAGTACCCAAGGCTGTAATGACAATTTTCCAGAAGCTTTGAGATCTGCATGTGATTTGCATAAAATATAGCATGTTTACATGGTTTTTCATCTCAGATAAATGTATGCTAATAAGGTGTGTATTAACTGGATGGATGTATACTAATATTTGCATCATCAATAATCATTTTGTGACTTGTGTTTTCTCTCCATTGTGCCAGCATTTGTAACCATCACGTAATGTTTAATTCAGAATTATTTTTGGGAGGGGAGGGAGGTGGTGGTGTTAAGCTTGGTTTTTTTGGGGCTTTTTTTCCCCTCAGGTATTTTAAAAAGTAGTAAATACTTATTTGACTGATGAATAAAACATTTGATCTGCAGGATTCCACTGTGCATGAGGAGCACATTAGTAAAAAGATGATGAGGACGTAGCTGACACCAGTATCTCTGAAAGAATTTCTTTCCTGTAGTACAAACCAGAAATGACATTATCTGGCCTTTCTAAAGGGCATTTTAGCACTATTCCTGTGTTTCAAATCCTGTCTGTAGAGTAGATCAGCAAACAGTAATCAGCAGATGTGGATTCCAGGGAATGGGCAAAGTGTCTAATGACTAAATGCACTGATTAGTGAAAGGTAGGATCAAGACAGAGCCATAATCCCCAGAACAACCAAGATAACTTTTTTCTTTCTAAAGCTAGTTAATACCTTGCCCTTTTAATTATCCTAGCATCAGAGGGAAGTGCCATCTTCTACCTGGCTCTCATTACTTCATCAGTCATGTTAATTTAAATACTTGTAAACATATGAAACAGTCTTCTGAGCAAGAGGCTTTATTTTGTTTATGCACATTTTTGCATCCCTGGGTTTTTAAGACCAGTTCTGAAGTGTGTAGCTCTCTCCCACTTCACAAGTGTGTGCGGAGCTGGGGTGTGCTCGGGATGTCCAGCACTGCCCCAGGGACACTGCAGAGTCCCCAGAGACACCAGCCTGCAAGAGGATACCCTTTGCTGGTTGCTGTGATCTCCGGGGTCTCAGAGAGCTCAGTGGCTTCACCTGGGATTAAAGATTTGCTTCTTCCCCTCCATCCAAAAGTTTCACTCTGCAAAGAGAGTAGGAAGAAGCTAACTGGTATCTACCTTATTTTTTCTAATCCTGACCAGAACAGCCTTGTGATAAAAAGAAATGGAAGAAAAAGAGGAGGAGAAAAGCAGCAGGGGTAAGCCATGGAAAAAGGAAGTTAAAACAGTGAGAGAACTCCTAAGGAACAAGTGAAAGAAATTTATATGCTTGTTAAGTTCCTGCAGTTTCAGAGGTTTTTTTGTCTGAGACTCATTTTAACTCTGAGCACTGATTTTTGATTTTTTTTTCCCCCACTCCCCTCCAACCGTATGGATTTTGTCCTTCCAGTTCTTTTGGGGTTGATGGTGGTTGTAATAAATACTGCAAATTGTTGACATTTGCTAGGAAAAATAACATTGATTTCAACAGGGATTGTAAAGCCCTGTTTCATTCCACTTACCATTCTGACTTTGAAAACCCATTTGGCATTGATGATACAAGCAGAGCATTTTTGTAGGAGTGAGAATACTGACGTTTTTTGGCATTACTGGTTGTGAAGAATGGTCCTTCCTGAATTTAATGTCTGTCAAAATGAATTGTTGCTGTAAAGTTTACTCATAACTCTCCTAATTCAATCTTAAGCAGGTATTTTTCATGGTTTGAGTTACTTTTGAAGATTATGTTTTGTTTGTTCTGATGTAAAAGTACAACTAGAAGGGAAAATGAAGTGGATGAAATGAAATAGAAAGGAACTTGTTTTTTCTCTTGCTTTATTGATGTTTTCTTTCATTTTCATTCGTGAAATTCAAACCCTCTCAGTAAGTAACAGCACCTAACAGTCTGCTGCTTTTATTAATAGTCCTTGGAGGATAACAAAAGGAATGGGTGTAACAAGTTGAAATACTGCTCTCTTGGACAGTCAGTATGGAAAAGCAGTAGCTAAGCCTTTACTGTCTCTTGATGAACACATTTTTTACTTTTCCACTCAGGCTCTGCTTGCTCTTTAGGATGATTGAATTCTAGTATTTTCTGTTGTTTAATAGCAACTCTTAGAAACAGGAAAAAAAAATATTTAGAGAGAGAATGAACTCTCAACAGCATCACTTACACAGATTTTTCCTTATGGTCATTGTTGTGTTGTTTTTTTGGGTTTTTTTCATCCTACCTCCACTTAAATACATGCGTCAGTGAATCACACGGTGACTTCCAAGCCTGTTTCTGTGGGTCATGATTAGAGGCCCCTGAAATCACGAGAAAGCAGGAGATAAGGAAGACAGTAAAATTCTGCTGGGATTTATACCATTGGAGTGTAAAGAGGCACTTTTGTTTATTCATTTCAGCGGTCCAAAATGTGCCAAGCTACTTCTGCTACGCTCCCACCTGGTAACTCAAACCTGAGCTAAACTTCCCATTGGTCAGGGGGAAAAGTGACCATGTATTCTGTGCCATCGATGTACTCGTGCTTGTAATGTGACATTCCCTCTTGTAAAGTTAGGAAAGTGTCTGGGGTCTCAGTACCCTGCTTGCCACAGCTCCTCAGTGAAAGGGAAGGGTAAGATGGGAAGTTGGTCTGCTCTGTGATATTGGCCCTCAGGCATCCCCAGGAGGTGCAGTCAGTGCTGTGCTGCTCCACATAGACCTGAGGAGCCGCCAAAATTACAAAAAATATTATTTTGCTCTACTGTAGCCTTTCACCAGCACAGCAGATAACACACAAAATGCTTATGTTTATCTAAGCGGAAAATGATGGCAAATGGCAAGGAAGTGCAATTATTTAGTTTTTTACCAAGTTTTCTTTCTTGGTTGTGTGGAACAGCCAAACTTTCCAGACATGGGACATGTTTATGAGCGTCTGTAATGCTTTGATTTTTTTTTTTTTCCTCCCTGCATTTTTCCCATAGGCTTGTTCACAGCAACACCCACTGGAGGTAATGAGCAGTGACAGTATCACTGCAACTTTCCCCTGGGGAGCTGCTCAGCATTGGCTCCTGCAAGCTGACGCTGGGAGCAGTGGTTTTTATGTAAAGGGTGGGATGCCTCTAGTCTCCAGCAGCATGTTTTCTGTCAACCAGGAGAAAATGCTTAAACAAAAAAGTCTAACAAACCTGGTCAAAGCGAGGCTGGGTTTTGGTTTGCTCAGCTGCTGCGGTGGGTTATGAGAATGACACCAAGTTTAATGCAATGTAGTTTGTTTTATTCCTGAAGTAGGTTCGTCGTAATCCAAGCAAGAAGTGGAGCTGTCGTGATAATTGTGAGCATTTTCAGCAGAAGAAGCATGAGATTCTGGTTTTAGCAGAAATTCAACCCTAGGCATATGAAAGCGTGGTACTAAAGAGTATAAACATAAGAAGCTCCTGGTAAAGACATGGAAATGGCCTTTGTGTGGCCTTCTGATAGGAAGGGAGATCAAGTTGGATGTGCCGGACCTGAGAGTTTTGTTGCTGTGAGAGCCGGGCTATAATTTAGTGAGCTGACAGGAGGAGTGAAGTATCTCCTCAATATCTGTGTTTGGCAGAGAAGATGAATGCATACATCGGGAAACAATGTTTAAGTGTTTTATTTCCTTATTTCAGCCTGTCAAACTGTCAGCGTAGTTAATGGCCACCAGGAGAGAGTGAGGGGAAGGGAGGGAGGGGAGGAGGAGGATAAATGGAAGGAAACAAAGGTGCTGTGGAGTCTGGAAGAAAGGAAAACTGGGAAAGATTAGCAAGACACTGAGGCATAATGGTCCCCTGGACACAAACATCCAAACTCCCCTACATTGGCTCAAACGTCTGCTTTGCTCCAGACTTCCAGGGAAATGTGTGGAGATAATGAATGTCCCAACATGCTGCTCGAGATAACTTTATTTTACTGTATTAATTTTGCTGTGGTAGTGCTGAAAGATTCTTCAGCAGGGCTTCATGTCACATTGTGTACTTCGCTGAAGCAGCATCTAAACTGAACAAGATGGAATTGGCTCGCCTAGATTTTTGAGATCTTGGGATTCAGGTGTTTGTGTTCTTCTACAAGCTGTCTGTACCTGGACTGGCTCCTTTAAACAAACAAGGCTTGAATTGTTTCTGTGTTAACTATACAGGGAAACGTAAGGGTTTGGGACTAAATTCTTCTTTCTGACACACCCACGCACCTTCCACAAAGTCAGCACAAATGGAATGCATTTCATAAAAGAAGTATTTTTAAGGCCAAGCCAATATTATGTATTATTTTCATTGCATGGAAACAGAACAAGAGTAAAAATAATTTCTTTCTTTTTTTTTTTGGTTTAATGCATGTTTGGCTCAGTAACCACAGAGGAGGATAATACAAAATACTCCTGCACTTTAGGCAAAAATGACACTTTGTTTTCACTGCCTTGCTACTCATGGGGGTTGGCAGCAAGAGGACTTAAGTGTTCTGCCATGGGAGGTGGAGTTGGCTTCAATACACAGGGATGAAACGCCTTCTGAGCTGCCTTTGGGAGGTAAAGAGCCCAGGCAGGGTCTGTCCCAAACTGGATAAATGATGAAGCTTTTTGGGCTCTGTGGGGAGTGTGTGGCTTAGCTGTGGCTTAACCTGAGCAACAAAAATCCTCCCCTTATGCATCAAAGCTGAGAACAGAGCCCGTATGGAGACAGGGATTAAACCTTAGGATGAGTTTTGAGGTAATGGGAATCTTTGGGCACTTCTTGTTCAGGTCAGTAGAGTTGTGAGGCCACAACTCTGCATGAGAAGCCACTCTCGTGTCATGCAGCGTCATAAGGTACGAGTTTGAACTGGGCAGGGCAAAAATTGGTTTTCCTTTGACAGACCATTGTTGTAACAGTTGTGTATGTTCTATCAAAATGCACATTTCTAATTAATTATTTTGCAAGATTCAAGTAGCTTTCAGTTGATTTTTTTTTTTTGGAGAATGCTTCTTAAAAATTTTATCTAGGTCAAACAAATTATTAAAATAAGGAGAGAATGGTACGACAGTGTTCAGCATGATGTAGGGTTTTTATTTAGTCCCAAGTTGTCGGTTTTTATGTAGTCATTTCAATGGAGGATAATTTTAAAAGGAGTTTGGAAAGGTAATGTAGAAGGCTTTTGAAGTCTTAGAGTATGATTTTGGTTATGAGGAGAGCTATGAAGAATACTCGGTGTTCATTTCTGAAAATAGTTATTAGGTGTTGGAGGGTGGTGCTGCCTTGACAGACGAGTCAGCCTGGCTGTGCAGAATTGTAAAGAAAAAAGTAAAATGGCATTAGGTTGGGAGGAAATGAGGAAAGCAAGGGATGAGAAGGATGACTTTTGCTGTGGCCGGAGTAGGACAAGACTGCTTTTATGAACTCTGAGGTAGTTGTGTGCTTACATCATGTGTTTTATGGCTTTATGGTGGGACTCAAGCTGAAATCTTCATGGTATTGGAAGTGGACTGGTTTAGCACCCTTGGAAGAAGGTGTTACTTATTTGTCCCTGTCATCATATGGTCAGCTGAAAGGATGAAGTCTGAACCCAACCCTCAAACTCCAGAAACATGATGTCAGTAGAATATAGTAACACTTTTTTAATGCACATTTAATCAAACCCATGGACCCTGCTTGGTGCACGTACAATCATGTGCCCAGGCTCTGTGCTCTCAGGAGATGCAGCAGGGAACAGTGTGTGCTCCAACCCTGACTTTGGGATTTCCAGTGACTCAGGGCAGGCGGAGCTGCTGATTGAGGAATATGTGAGCTGAATGGGGAGAACTGAGCTGCCAGTGAGCTTTTCCTTCTTCCTTTGTTCATGGTTCATTGGAAAAGAACATGCTGCATCTCAAACCTGTAGCAGCATTACTAATGTCTGGATGCAAAGACAATACTGCATCTCTGTATTTACATTTTCCATGCGATTGTGATGCACACGTGAGTTACCTTGCTTTGCTAAGCTGTTGTAGGAGCTCAGTATTAAACCCTGAATTAAACCCCCGTTTCAGCCCTGAATTTTGAGGCTCTTTTTGCTAAAGTGGCTGAGTGAGCCCAATGTGCAGGCTTGCATGGTTGGACAGACTGAAGAAATGAAGCAGAACTCTAAAAAGAAGTGACTTTGTTACTCAGCCAGTTTTTCAAAAGGAAAGAGAGTTTATGTGAATCCCTGGAAACGGCTTCACATTGTTCTCATTCAGGAATCTACATAGGAGACACTTTTTGCCAATAAAAGCATTAATTCGTGGGTAGTGTGGAGTCTTGGCCATTCCCATGTGAAAGCTCTGCCAGATTGGGTCAGATGACTCCACCTTCTAAAACTATGTATGTTTATGACATGCAGTGCTTTAAGCCATAAATAAATCTGTGGCATTGTGCCTGTAATAATCTTTCTGCAGAGCTGTGCAGCCTACTACCCATTAGCTGATGTATTTATCATGCTTACTGTTCTTTTCCGTTGTGGCTGTAGTATGAGTGTGATGGTATCTGGTAAAGTAATTTAAAAAGTATTGTTTAAAGTACAAAAATAGAGATCATGTGAAGTACCCTCGAAGGTAATGGAGCTCCATATGGGCACAGAATTAATTATTATGTATCATTTTGTTGCTCATACAACTGAAGTTCATCTATACACAGAGTGTCTGTGTACAAATATTCACAAATACATTTATTTGAGGTACACTGAAACCCTCATGCTTGTGTACACTCGACTGCTATAAAGACAACGTTCATATAAATGCATAAGATTGTAAGACTCCACGTGCGGAGATGTTCATGGGGAGATAGTATTTTAAAATGTAGAAGGAGGTGATGATGCAGTGAAAGAATTTGTTACACTATAGAGGTGTAATTGTAATCTGTATATCTACACAGTGTTAGACTCCCGGAGCTAAGGAAATACCAACTGTGCAAGACTAATATTCCTTTGTTCTCAATTATTTGCCTTTTTTAGGAGTGAAGGAATAATTCTGCAATAAAAACATTTTGGAATTAATTTAGTTTTAATCTTATAGTCATATTGTTTACCAGTTTTATATATAGATACTTTAAAATGAGGGGATTCATAATTAAATGTGACTGTCATGACAAACCCCAAATTTGTCACAAACTCTGGCTGTTTGCATATTTTCTTCTGGCATTTTTGCTGTTTCCTAGCGTTTAAATGAAGTCCTAACAACTAACCCTTCCTTGAAATTCAAAACTATATTGAAGCTTTATGATTATAGAAAACCCATCAGTTCTGTATGTGAGTATATGGAGTGTCCATGAAGAGTGTGACATTTTGGCATCACCCTTCTTGCAGCAGTTGAATTACTGTTGATTCCAAAATAAAGAAAGGTTTCAGAGCTGTCCTGGGGCTTCCCTGAAGAAGGAGCAGAGGGAATTCAGAGGGCTTTGCTGCAGAAGACTGCTGTCAGCTATCTCCACCCTGGCAGCTCTTGGCAAATGTTGTGATGCTGTGCCCACATCCTAAAGCTGCTAATATAGAAGGTTTACAAGTTTGCTAAGAAAATAACTTTGTTTTTTGTGGGTTTTATTTTTTTGGATTTAAGAAAAAAGCACTGTTGATGGAAACCTTTTAGAATTTCTGATTGATACATCTCTGGATAATTTTGTGCACTAGGAAACCACTAAGCTATCAGAAATAATGAGGTCAGTGGTCCTTCCAGGTCTCTTTCTCCTGAAATACCAAGTAAGAAGACAACATACAGATTACAGCTCAGTTTCCATCCTGGAATTTATTTCTTTATTCTCCTTCCTGAAAGGCAATCTTCATATTCCTTATTAATTTTGCCAACTGTTGTACTTGCTGGGGCATGAATTACCTGCAGGCCCTGCCATTGCCAAATATGTTGCTACTTGGCCTAAAAATTGGATGTGCCAAGTTCTCTGGAAATCTCCAGTGCAAGAAGCGTACGACAGGACACAGCACTTAATGGAGATGTCTCCTTGTCTCACTGGAATTTCTGAAAAAAGGAGCTCAGCAGCAGCTTCCAGAGCTCTTTCAGCCAAGCAGGAGTCCAGGAGACCAGGTCCTGTGCTTCTGGTGACACTTGTGCTGTACTGTCACCATGCCATTTATTTGCCACTTGATTTAACAATCTGCAAAATTGCTAATGGCGATATTGGTCTTGAAATTTGCTGGAAATTTACAGCCTGATCCATACTCTACCCTAGTCAGTGGGAGACTCCCATCTATCAGTTCCGTTTTTTAGTTTAGGGCATTTTGCAACATAGCAATTAAAAGTTGCAAGGATTTGCACTAGAGCTTTCCATCTGCACAACCAGAGCTTTTGGTATTTGAGTCTGTGAGACTCTTAGACGAATCTAGGTACGAAACATGAAAAATTACTCCTATTTGCACAGCGTTAGGACAATAGGATAAATGCAAATGAAATCTGCTCTGCCCTGCCTTTGAACAGTCTGAATTAGAATCATAGAATCATGGAATTGTTTGGGTTGGAAGGGACCTTAAAGATCATCTTGTTTCAACCTCCCTGCCATGGGCAGGGACACCTTTCACCAGACTGGGTTGCTGAGAGACCCATCCAGCCTGGCCTTGAACGTTTTCAGGGATGGGGCAGCCACAGCCTCTCTGATCAGTCTGCTCCAGTACTTTACCACCATCTGAGTCAAGAATTTCTTCCTAACTTCTAATCTAAACTTGCCCTCTTTCAAGCATTAGGCAAATTAAACATAAAACAGCAAGAAGTTGTTGGGGTATTTTTTTTTTTTTAAGTGTGGGTGAGGAATCATAAAATACATGCATTTGTTTCTGATGTCTTCTAGAAGCGCAGCCATAGCATGCTTCTCAGTTCCTACTTTGTTTTTAATTTCACAGCATCCTGTTAATTTCTGGGACAGAAAAGAAATGGCAAAGATCGAAAGATGTCTCCATTAGCTCTGTATCTGGTGCTCAGGTCTGTTGGAATGACTGAGCACTGATTGGATCTGTGCTCCAGAGGCACGGTGACCCAGCCACTGGTATTTGTCCAGTAGAAATCCATGAGCAGCACGGGAGTTCTTACTCACTAGCTTTGGATTTGGCCTTAAACACACTATTTAAATAAAAAAAAAGGTTAAAAAAAGAAAAAAGAAAAAGAGCTGCCAGGAGGATCTTCCTTTTTGATCATTAAGACAGCAACAACAAATTATCCCTGTTCAGTGTAGGTTTTGAGATTGCTTTGGTGTCAGGAGTTTTGCCACCTGTTCCCAGCAGGACAAGGTGGGGATATGAAGAAAACTGGTAATCTTTGAGAAATAACGTATACATGTGCGCTTACAAAGTGAACTTTGATAATCTTTGTAGTGAATGAGGCAAACCATCTCAGCATTACAAATCACTCAGAGGATGAGCTGCTTTAGTGCAGCCCAGACAGCTGGGGACTATTTGTTTTCATTTATTTAAAGGAACCTCAGCAGGCCGTTTCAAACAGAAATCTTGCATTTTCTCGTTTTATTAAAAACAAAACAAACAAATCCCCAAAACAAAAACAAACAAACAAACCCCCTACCATTGTAAAAGGTCTGCATATTATCTCATCTCTTCTTTATTTTTTCGTATTCTGCTTTTCCTACAGCTTGCAAATGAGATGGTAAAATCCATTCTAAACCAGAAGTGATGTCGCTTGGAAGAAGTCAGAGTAGAAGTCATGAGAAGTCATACAGGGTATAGGCTCATGTAAATCACCACAATTCCAGGCACCTCCTTGTCCTGGAGGACATGACCTGTTAGGTGGGGTAGGGGCAGAACCAAATATTTATAACCATTAATAAATTAGAAGGTGCCCTAAGCAAAGTGAAAGGCAAGGAAAAACACCCAGGCTGGAGTTGGGCTGGCTCCTCAGCAGGAAAGTCTACTTTTCCAAAGGCATTTTCCCATCCTTGCTTCCCCCAGCAGGTGTTCAGAGACCCTCTCTCTAGCAAGAGAAGGGACAAGAGGAAGCAGGAAATTAATTAGAAGAGACTAGGCTCCTTCCCATCCTGGGCAAATAACAATCAGAAGATACTATCTAAAGAAAAGAAAAGAAAAGAAAAAATTTAAAAAAATCTGCATTGTCGTAGTTAGAGGGTTCAACAGATAAGAACATCCTGTCGAAAATAAGATGAGCACTGTTAAAATGGTGGCAGTGGGGTCTTGGGTCCTGGCAGCAACGAAGGGGTTAAATAATTTCTGGCAGCCCATTGATCATGTAAAACCATAAAGCAGTTCCAGTAGAAAGAGATGTGTAGAGGTAGAAAATATCGAACCAAGTGCATGCTCTCTGTGGATAATAAAAATTACCCACTTTCTCACAGATGTCAAATCTGGCAGTTTTCCACTAAAAATTTGGACTGCATATCAACTATCCAAATTATTTTAGTGTCTGTTGAAGAGTGTGTTTGGCAGGGTTTCCAGTAGGAAAATAGGAAGTCGATTTGAAAACATTAATACTATTTGAATACAACTGCTTAAGCTGATTGTTCCTTAGATGAACTCCAGTGGAAACACGTTCTTCTGTGCAGGTCCCCAAAAAGTCTCCAGGTGGAGAAAGTGGGGATGTGAAATAAATGCTTAGGAGGGCAGGGAGAGCTTCATCTCCAGGGGTTTTATCTTCCTTTTCCTCTGTTTTACTCAATTATATAGATCCTGGTTAAATAAGTGGGGATATAATAACTGGACAAGTGTTTGAGAGGAAGGGGAGCTAAGAAGGAGGGGTATGGCCATTGAAGAGAGAAAATATGCAAATAAGCTGTGTAGCTTTTAGGGTTCTGAATGAACTTCAGCGATGTGGGAAATGGAGGGGATGTCATTGAGGCCTTAGTTACGATGTGTGTGCAAAAATGGCAGGTGCCATCGAAGCAGCAGCTGAGGGATTGGATTAGATGCCCCCAAAATGGGAGGAAAGGACAGTAGAGAAAGCAGTCTATGTTGGGGTTAAAACTCGACTTTGTAAGAGGATGGACAAGAACTCATATTTAACATAGGGTTTCCTCTGAAGCAGAGGTGGCACAATAAATCAGAGAAGTGGCAATACTGCTGTTAGGCTGTAGCTGAGAAACAGGAGAATGTATCCAAGAGAGGAAAGCATCAGAAGAATAAACTGAAAATTTCCTGATTGTGAGATTGGCTAGAAATGAGCTTACAACTATAGATCATGGATATCATAAAATACTTGAAAACTAAGTAACAGGACACTGATTCACTTCTGAAAGGAAGTGATGGAAGTCTTGTTCTGGCAGGTACTTCCACTGGCTTTGACAGGCTGTTTTAATGCCAGCAGAAGTAAGTTAGTATTTCTAACTGGGGATATAGTGAGAGTTTTACTGAGTTTTTCACAGAGCAAAAAGTAATAGGAAACAAATACACTCGGTGTCTTGGTGTTCCAGACACCTGTTGTCAAATCTTGAAAATGTCTTGTCCTGGCTTGGGCGTGGAGAAGTGCTGAAATAGAGCTGTTGTACTAATATGATTTTTTTAAAAGTTGAGTCAATTTCGAGCCAGTGCAGTGTTAATGGGGCTGCAGGCAGAGTAGCACAGTTATTTCTCTTCTTAAATCCTGTAACTCTTTAGTGCCCTTACGAGACTTAAAAGTGCATCAGCAGAAAAGCTCAGTCCAGCCTCCCTATTTACTGCTGTTCCTACCCTGCCAGGGAGATTGGCTCGTTGCTATAGTAGGAACTGTGCATGTGAGAGAGGGAATTGCTGCTCCAGAGAGCTCATGCTCTGCAGAGGTCAGAGTCAAGTCTCTGATCTGTCAGTGCACTGATACACTTCTTAAAACAGCTCTCATAATATTCTCTGGCTTTGCCACATCTAATCTTTTGTTCTGGTGCTTGGAGAGTTATTGTCAATCCTTATCTGCAGGATAACAATGGAAATCGAGTGGTTTTCTGATTTGGTGAAATTCTTGGTGTAGTGAGATTGTTAGAAATTTATTACTTGGGGTTTGGGGAGGAAGTCAGAATTTTATCTTTCAGAGGACTTTCAGAGCTCTTCCAATAGGTGATCTCTGTGGTGTTCCCATTTGCCTCAGGCTGAGTCGGATTCCCAGAGCTTTTGTCCAACTGTTGTTTCCTGGGTAGCACTGCACACTGTGGGAGAACAGGTCTGGCATTTACTCTGGGAGGGAGAACACAGCAGGGTCCTTGCCCTGGTGTAGAGCAGCGGGGTAAGTCATGGAGAATAGTAAACACACTTGAACTATTAGTCTGGAGCAGTCAAGAGGAGAAATTAAAAAAAAAAAAAAAANNNAAAAAAAAAAAAAAAGAGAGAGAGAGAGAGAGAGAGAGAGGTCTTTGAAATACTTGGTCTTGTTTGTTTGAAGGGAAAAGTGTTCCTGTATCAGGATTAGTTCCTATCTTTTATTGGTACTTCACCATTTGTAGGTGTAGAAGAAAGGATTACAGGTGACCTCACCCCTGATAAGTCACAGTTGTACTAATTACCAAAGAAGAGGACCAGCCTTGCCCTTAATGGGTCACAGCTGTGACTAATAAAGATAAATGTGACAAAAGGGGTGGGTTGGCTAGTTAGGGGAGGACTTAGAAGAAGGAGATGTTGAAGCAGCACCTGGAAGAAGCGTACCTTGAGGAGGTAGAGGAGCCCTGAGGAGGAAGCAATGATCCAAGGAAACACAAGGAAGAGAGTTGTTGCTGTGAAAGATCTGCTGTAAGGTCTGTCTGGGTCTGATGGGGTTAGAGATTGCTGTTGGAGCCTGCAGTCACAGTCAAGCTAGGTAAAAACCTATGGCCAGGGGTGGTGAGGAAATACTTGCAGTCATATTGTAGCAGCAGATAACTAGCAGAGTCTGCAGTTGGACCCTATGGTAGGAGCTCGCTGTAGTCAGAGTCAGGATGGCTCAGCTGTAAAGAAGAATAAGCTGGGACCATTTTCACATTATTAAATGAGAGTCTGTGTCTTGGCTTATTTCTACCTTTAATGAGAGGTCTGCTGTAATCAACTGTTGAGTCAGGAAATGTCTTCTCGGATACTTAAGTAGCCCACTGGAAGTGCTGAATTGATCTGTGGAGTACTTGAGAGATTTTCTTGTGTATCTGTGTTAGAGCATTGTCTGTATTCAGCCACTGTGTTGGCACAGGACGATTGTATGATACCTACATGCCCAATTCTGGCAGGCCTTTGCATTTTACTGTGTTCCCTCAGTGGGGATAGCCACCAGCTCAGTGCCATCTGAGGAGGTTTTCCTCCTCTTTTCAGGGCATAGCACAGAGAGAATAGGTGAGATAATTATATTTGTGGATGTGGGGCAGGTCAACTTGCCGAAGCACTACCTTAACAGTTTTGAGTCTTTAATAAGACTAAGAGAAATTTAGGTCAAACCAAAAGCAAAGCTATGTTTGATCACCCAACCCTCAAATAGGAAAATATTTATTTTATTATTAAGTGGCACATCCAACAAAATTGATTTGGGTCTCCTAATCTGTGTCTGTGATATCAAAATTTAAGCAAATTTCACATTTTCCTTATGTAAGGAAGCTTGTTTCTTGTATAAATTTGCTCTTTACGATGTGTTCTGTGTTTGGCTATCATGAAAGAATGGACCAGTGAGTTCAAATTAAAAAGAGTCTCTATGTCTTCCTAATCTTTAGTGTCCAAATGGGATGTCAATAGGTCTTTTCATCTAGATGACTTATGTGGATCTGCCCATGTGAGTGGATTCATCACTTAAAGACCTGTATTACTTGTTTTGATGGTTGGTTTTGTTTTTTCCTTGAGAGAAGGCTTTCAATATTTCCTCTGGCTTCTAAGTTTTCTCCAGCTGGCAACTGGAAAGGAACTCTGTAGGAAAGAGAGTCAAATCCTGACACTGTGGTGGAGTCTAGCTCTAAATCCAGTCTTTGTGGCTTCACTCTGGTTTACTCCAAAGATTATAAGGGAAGGGCCTTGTGTTATTCCTGTCATGTGAAAATGGAACTTCTAGGAGTTCTGCGATTGTCCATTTTTGTAATATTTCAACCCCAGTTACAGGAACTGTAATTTACTAAAAATTTGATCATTTACTTAAAATTATATTAAGGCTTTAATTATTTTTTTTTTCTTCAAAGATTGAACAGAACCAAATTAAATGTTTTGCTCACATCTCTAACTATCCAGTGCTCAAGCTGAGACAGTCTTTTAACTTTTGGGTCTACTTTTATATGTAAACCAGGATGATTTGATGACAGAGGCTTCCCCAGAGCCAGAAGCACTTTCTCTTCCTTCCTGTTCTTTGGACACACATAATTCTTCTGCTATCATGGGCATAAATGTCCTTGATCTTCACAAACACATAGCTGGTGGGCATTGTAACAAGTCTCAGCTTGCTGGGAGAAGTCTGTAAAACTGAGAATGTTTTCTGATGTGGATAATAAAATACTTTCCTGCTCCTTTATGTGGCTTTAACATACATTGAGCATGGCAGTTCCTCTTAACCTGCTTTCCAGATTTCTTTGGAAATAAAAGTTGAGAGAACTGATTTGGGTCGTGATTCTGCAGGTTCTATGTACTCAGAGGTGGTCATGACCTGCAACTGTTCACAAAGTATGTGGAAGTCTATTACTTGAGACACTTCTGCCAGTAGAGCTTGGATTCATCTCTTTAGGACTAGTAGTAGAAATTTCATGAAGTCTCCTCTTTTGATCTCACTCTGTGAGATTCTGTGGTTCAACAGGAGATCCAGTTGTCAGGATTTTCAGATTGTTTCATTTTTGTTTGTTTGTTTTAAAATGGGTTGGTGTACTTTTTTTTTTTAATTAGCTCCCAGTTGAAAATTTAGCATTTGCTGGCATTGTTTACATTGGTGAATCCTAGCATAAGAAAATAATGTGACCTTAAGGGAAACATCAAGATGTGTACAAAGACAATATGTCATTTTCTGATAGTCCTCCCCATCCTGTGTCCCGCTTTAGGTGAAAGTGATAATAACACATGGACTTCTGTGAAACTAAGACTTTCTATCTTGTTAAGTCTTCCTGTGGTTATTTTTCTGATTTTTCTGTCTTTGGATATGCTATAGTCTCAGCTCAAGTGTTTGTCTTGGTGGCTGTCTGATATTTTAGCAGGAATTTCTGCTTGCTTTTGTGACTTCAGCATTATTCCCCATTCCTGGAAGTGTTCAAGGCCAGGCTGGATGGGGCTCTGAGTAACACAGCAAGGTTTCTCTGCCCATGATAGGGAGATTATAATTAGATAATCTTTATAAGGTCTCTTCCTACTCAAACTATTCTATAATTTAGAATCCATTTGTAAGTCTGCTTTTTTCCCAGGATTTTTCTACTATTTGTAGCTTGGAGGGTTTTAAAACCTTCTTCCATGCTGATGAGACCTGCCCTGTTGTTCGTCAGGAGTGACTTCAGTCGCCTCTTCATTTGCAGCTTGCAGTTTTGAAAGCTCATATCTCCAACCATCCTGCCTTTGAAAACTAATTAGCAATTGTACTGTTCATTAATCAATCGATTTCATACATCCTTAACACAGGAAAGGGGTGTTTTGCAGGAGTAAAAGGAACTTTATTTATGAAAAAAAGTATTTGTGGTTGTTGAGTCTGAAGACTGGCACTCAGAGGAGCACACTGATTGTTTGTCATTGGTAGGAAGTGTAACTAAATATTCCTTTATGAATTTTCCTTTTTTCGAGAGTAACATTTAAATAAACTTCTACAAACCCATTGAGAAATGAGTTTTATCCCTTTAGTTCATTCTTAGGCAGAGTGGTCCCTTCTCGCTTTGGAACAAGATTTATCCAAGAAAACTTAGCAACTTAGCAAAAGAAAATAAATAAAGCAGCACATTTAAAATAAACTGCATTCTAAAAGAGAACATTTTTTTTTTGTTACCCAAACCACCCACATATATGTTAACATACAGAATTAGTCCTAACCTGCCAAAAGAAGAAAACGCACAACACCTTTCAAAGATGCAAATTGACAATTAACAAAACAATAGAGTTCTAGCCTTCCATTGCTGAGGTGCAAATTGATAATCAGATTGCAAGGAAAAACTGGTGGCTTCTATTTAAGATTTGAGAGAAGGCTCCCTGTGGAAGGAGGGGAGGGAAAGGGACTGAGCAGTGCAACCAGTTCTACAGTGGGAAAAACCCGCATAAAGAGCACAGGGATGCACCAGGCTGACATCAGCTGTATGGGTTGCATGCTGTTAATTGTGACAACGGGAATGAGCAGGGAGTGGTAAGATTTAGTTATGTCATGGAATTGCAGATATTTTTTTGTCATATGTATCTAATGCCCTAAAGAGGTGTTGATGGGAGAAAATGCAAACCCTGGGTAATATTTTTTTTCCCCCACTTACTTTTGGCAGTTTTACCTTCACTTTGCGCATTAAATTCCATCTCTTGTATTTTTCCTAATGTTTCATACACCCATGAGCAGCTGTAGGTAACTGCCAGTTTATTTTACTCCAACTTGCCTCAGATATATTTTATCATTTCCAAATATGAAATGTTACATAATGATTTCTACTCGAGTTTAAGAGGAAATAAATAATGAGAACTACCATCGGCTTTTCTAATAGGAAATTTTAGTGCTCAGTGCTTGGGTAAAACAGGCTCTTGTACTGCAGGAAATTTTCATGTTGCAAATTAAAAAGGACATGAGGAACTGGAGGTTTGTTTGGACAGTTGTAATTTGGATGCAAATTCCGAAGAAATGGTCATAAACTTTGTTTTGTGCTTTCCCACAATTCAAAGTTGTGTTTGTCTCTGTTTTTGGCCAACTCCAATAAAATTGGTGCCGTAGGTCACATCCTGTTGTGGCCTGTAGTATTTCTGCTGCCGTGTACTTCTGAAAATTGATGGGTTTTAATGGGAATTTTGCTTTGTTTGATTTTAATTTACCAGTGACTGGTTCCCAATGCTACTTAATTTTTAACATCTGATCTCTCCTGAAAGATCTGCGTCGTAGCATGTGTATGTCCTTTTAAATTTTGTTCTTCTGAATTCTTTTCTCTTGAAGTTTTGTTACTATGGAATCTGCATTTCAGAAGTAGAAGAGTAATTTAAGGATAAGACCTTTTTAATAATCTGAACAATTTGTGGCATTTGACAAATATATAGATATATAGTCTGGAATTTTTAAGACCGGTTGAAGTGTTTGAGACTTGGTTAATTTGAAAGCAAGCCGGCGTGATTAAAATGTCCTGGGCATCATGGAAAGTTTCAGCCATAATTATACAGTTTTAATGAATTTGTTGCTCTTGAAAATGTTGAGTTGACAGCTGCTTAGGATGAAGTCCTGGCTGGTTGCAGCACATGATAGGTAGGGGATTGCAGAGCTCTGAGCACGCTGCTCGGCTCCCTCTCAAAACGAAGTTGAAGATCACTCAGTAAACGACCAGCTGAGCCCTCCCTTTCCATCAACAGAGCAGCAGCATTTTATTTTGTGGACAGCTGGCTGGTAGAGAATACTTGACATCTCCCTCTGATTTGTGGTCAGCATGTGTCAGTGTGTGTCAGTCCACCAGGATGGTTGTCACAGCCCTCATCGTGCGAGGAGGAGTGGAGGAATTTTGGATGCTGATACCGGCAGTGACTGTACTCTTGAGCCTGTATTCAGGAAACAGATTAACTCCTCTTCCAGGTGCCAAGATTTAGCACCTTTTATGTATTTTGATTAGCACTGAATAGGAGATTTTTATCCTTAGTGGTGTAATGGTTTGTTGCATTTAGATACCACTCATTATGAACTAGATTCTGACATTCAGCATTATCTGACTTATCTGAAAGCCAGCCCCTCTTGAATGAATGTGATGTTTGACAAGTAAATAATAGAGTATGGTGCCCTATGAATGTGTTTTAACATGTTCCCCTAAAGTTTTTTTTTAGCATTGATGCATGTATTTAAAGAGTTCAGTATGCAAGGCAGAGAAGGATGGAAAAGTTTGTTTATGCATGCAATAATTTCTTCTTGGGCAAGATTCATGTTGATGTCATTCTCCACAGCATTTTATTATCCTGCCTCTGGTACAAAGGGGTATGTAATCTGAAGGATGGGGGTGGACTTATTTTTTTCAAATAAAAGCCAGTAAGGCCAGCACTTTTGTCCCTTTTCATGTCTTCTGAAGTCTGTGTGATTTCTAACCCTTTATTTCTTTTTTTCCAGGCTATTCATGTTTGCTGTTGGGCAGGGCAAATCAATCTTTTCTAAGTACTCTTTAATCATAAATCCAGATGTATTAAGCTTGCTATTACCTAGCCAGTGGTAGTCAGAAAAAGGCAGGGGGGAATGTCTAGTGAGTATGGCTGAACTGTGATTGGGATCACAGGGCTCCTTGCTCTCTGCACCTTCACTCTTGGACTGCAGTGATGCTTTTGGTCTTGTTGGTGAGCTGCCTTTTTAAAAATTTTGGTTTTATTTTTATTTAATAGAGGCTGTGTTAGCATTCTGGCTAATCATTGTGTTTTGTAGTGTCTGTTTTGTGTGCACTGAATGTTCATTCCCCTTAGCTTACATTTCCCCTCTGGTTTTCAATAAATCTTGGTGGACCTTTGTATCCTGCCATCTTTTCTGCCTTTTTTCCCTAGAGTGCTAATTCCCCCCCTTCCAAATATCTGTAAAATCAGCATTTTATTTTTTTCCCTCCTGAGCAGCTATTGCCATCAGCTGTTATAAAATAATGGCTTTAGATGTGTCACTTATAATACATTGACCCCTCTGTCTGATTTATCATTAATTTCCAGAGATTTGTTCCAGGCTTGAACTAATACCTTCCCCTCAGGGTCTTGAGTTAAAAACCACACTGAAACCCACTTCCTTTTGCTTTTGTACCTGGAATATTAATTGTATTGCCACCAGCATCCCTGGCACACAGAGACATCCCACCACAGTTAACAATATCTGAGTAGTTTCCACTGGCTTCTATATAACAACATTCAAGCTTCTTACGCTTATTTCTGAGCTTGTATTCTGTCTTGCTGCTGTTTTCCACTCCAATACCCACACTTTTACTTATTGGAAAAACTCATTTTTATCTCCCTGAAGTTCTTGCCGCTTTCTTCTTTCTATTTCTGCTTTTTGCCATTAAAAGCAGAAAAGGTGTGACCATTTACAATGGAACTTGGTCTCTGCCTAACAGTGTTGAAGTATTTGTAAATTATGGTTTTACTAGGCTTGGAAGACTTTTTATATATTAATTAAAATATTGAAGGAGGATAAGCTTACGTGTGCTGCAGCATAGTCAGCAGAAAGTGTTGAATCTTGAAGTTTTTTTCACTTTAATGTATTGCTCTTAAAGTGGGATGTGCTTGAAACTAGCAGGTTGAAGGTATAGTCCCTGGCAAGGCAGTGAAAAATCTCTGCTTGGCTGTACTGGGCACAGGGCATCATAGATATTGTGTGTTCACTGCAGGATCATTGGGACTGGAGGTGAAGGACTGTTGAGACTTGTTACCTATCACAGCTATGTCTCTTAAGTCACCTTCTCCAGGTACTGTGAAAGCCATGTTGTCTTTTAAACCTAAAATCAAAAATTTCAATGAGTCCTTTGGAGATAATTCCCATGCCAGGGTGCTTTTATTAACGTCCTGTTTGTTCTTAGAATTACAGTCAGCTCTTCCTAAGAAAAGGACTGAAAAGATCGCTGTGTAGGAACCTGTTCTTTCATAGCTAAGGCTCATCAATGCCCCTTATTCTTTTCCTGCTGCTGCAGGGCAGCCTGGCAAGCAGTTACAAACCCTTGTTTAGGACACCTTTGCAAACCTGGTGGACCCATAGGTCTCCCTGCCAAGACAATAGGAGCTATCAGTCATTGGTACCTGTGAAAATTAACACGCCAGAAAAGTAAATCCATTCTGGCCTGTTTCAAATTTTAGCCCTTTTGATATTAAAAAAATAAGAAAAAATGGTATTTTGACAATCAGGAAATGTGAATACTTATTTGCTTGATTTGGAATTTGTATAGCTCCTGAAATGGTTTAGTAGCCTTATATCATATAAATAGTGTGTGAACAGCTATGTATATGAAGCAAGAATAATGAAATGCATATTCTGTGTTGCTTCTTGTCTGCAAACCTGCTGTTAACCAAATTCAGTTTTAACCTGTGAGGATCCACACACACGTTAGTTGGAGGAGCTGATGGGTAAAAACAGTGCAGGCAAATAAACATTTGGAAAGTAAAACATCAAGTCCTTACTCATCGTCATGTTTATTGAATTAAAGACTTCAAACACTGGGGCTGTAGGTAGGCTACAGCCTGCTCCCATGTCAGAAGGACACCCTGCCTCTCATGCCTGGAGTAAAATTGCCCAAGACCAAAGCATGTCTTGAAAGTTTTGTTTCTTGCAGGTATTTATGCATAAAGACTCCATTTGTAAGGCAGAAGTAGCTAAAAATAGGATGTTGTAGTATGGTTAACAAATGATACTGAGAGCAGAGGAAAAGCCATAGTGCCACGTTTTCAGGTTCACTTGCCGGATTGGGGGCATATGTGGGGGTAAGGCATTGCTAGTCGTCCCTTTGTACTCATGCCTGGTATCCCTGGTTATTTATGCCTCAAGTTTCAAATACCTGGAGGTATTTTCTGTAATATAAAGCCAGATTTTTTTTTTTTTAGTGCCTAGCCAAAAAATTCCAAGATTGATTTAGAAACATTAGGATTAATATCATGATGTCTTTTACTTCAGGCCTTAAGTCAGTAGTGCTTCTGCTGGCTTTATCCAGGAGCGGGAGGGATAGAGACCTAATAAAGATGCAATGAAAGCTGAATTCTTGTGCCTTCACAGATGTGTAGGAGATGGAGCTTTAGGAGAAGTGCACATGCAATGAATGGCTTATGCTTAGGAACATCAACATCAGTTTTGTGGTGTGTACAGCATTACCAACCAGCGGTGTGTGATAAAGCTGCCACAGTGATGGCAGCCACTTAGCCATATCCTGTCAGCTGTTAAGTGTCACTAACAGTCTGTTTGTCCCTGCTTGGGCTCATTTACCCTGCATGACTCGGCTCCGTGTTGTGGAGCATCTTTTGGCTACGGGGCAGATCGACCTGCTTTGGTGTTTGGATGACTTTTTTTGGGGCTTTATTTTGTTTGGGATTTTTTTTTTAACACGTTTTGTGGTTTTTATGCCACTTAGCACCACATCATCCTTCCTTTGGTGGCTTATGGCAGATGAGAACAAGCAAGTGGTAGAGCAGGACAAACTACTACAAGAAAACACCCCAAGATCCTCTATCACTAAAAATCTTTTGTATAAAAGGTTCATTTGACGTTCTGGAGAGCCGGATTGCTGTTTTTTTCTCTTCGCCTTCTCTGTGTTAACTGTATTAACTGCTTCCCGTTTGATCTGAGCTCATGGGAGCACCTGTGGTCAGGCATCGGAATTCCCGAGTTCTTTCCTTCCTATCACGGTTGCCGTTTCCTCTGCTGGAAGCCTCACCCATTGCATTCCTGCTTTGAGAAATGGTTGTCTCCTGGGCAGACAAAGGAGTGTAGTGCTGCCAGCTGGCTCATCGCCCCTCCTGCCCATCCATGCTGTTGCAGACACCTTTCAGAGCGTGGGGAGAGGTGTGGGTGGCTTGATGCCGGCTTGGGGCAGCTCCAAGGCTGCGTGCCTGAAGGAAGCATCAGGCTGCCTCGGCCACAATGGCTCAGGACAGGCTGCTGGGAAAGGTGTTTCAGACCCCACAGATGCACTGACGTAATTTCAGCGTTGTTTGGGATCACGTTTATGGCCAGAGTCTTACTGCAAGGGTCTGCGCTGCAAAGAATGGGATTTACAGATAACTTCAGGAAGGGGGGAGTCTACTGGAAAGCTGCAGCTTCTGCCTATTTTGGTTAACTGATTCAGCCTCTCGAGGTCATTTAGGGTGGATTGATATGTTCTCATTCTCCGTATGTGCGGCAGCGCAAGGATCCTGCAGATTGCAATAAACGGGGAAAGGGAAGGAGCAGATTGTCCTACCGGAAAGTAAAAGACTCTTTCAGGATTGTGTAGGTTGTGTAATTTGAAGATCAACATTGCTTATGGTGAACAGATGGAGAGGATGATTAGAAGCTACAAGTGCCCTCCTGTGCTATAGGCCCAATGTCAGATAAACTACCTCTACAGAAAATTATCACTTTCTGAAATTCTAGGACAACTGTAGGTTGTATTCTATGAAATTGAGAGAGAAAACTGGTGTGAGGAGGAGGAAAGGATCTAGACTGTTAACTGTGTGAGACTGCAAACTGCCTCTCAGGAAGCTCAGATTCAAGGTGATTTTAGTGTCTGTGAGTGCTCAACATTGCTTTTAAGAAACTGTGCAAGAGGAAATTCCCATTATTTCAGTCCTGGTGTTCACTGTGGCTGTCATTTGTGCAAACCTGGATGATTTTTCCCTCAGTGAGGGAGGGTGTGCTCACCTGCCTCATGAGGTGTAACAGTGCAGTATTTGGACACCAGAGAATACATGCAAAAAACCTGAACAAGCAGTGCATTTTGCCACTTGTGGCTGTAGGAAAAGCTTATCTGAGAAAACCTGGTTGAGAGCTGTAGACCAGTGTGCGTGTATATTGCAGCTGTGAGTTTAGTATTTAAGGCTGACTGTGTGAGGTTTTTGGGTTTGCTTTGGAAGATGTGTTTAAGGTATGAGTGAGTAACAAAGATGTAGAGCAGTGGATGGTGATTGGGGAATAAATGGTGTGCATGGACTAAGCTGGCACATCTTCTGTCTGGGAGTGAAGCATCTTCCTTGGGGCTTAGCTGGCAAAACTACCTGTGTGTTGCAAGGATCCAAGCTAGAACCAATGCTCCGAGGGCTGGGAGGGCATACAGTGGCAGGCTGGAAAATCCAGGAACTGAGTAAGTAAGCACTTGCGTCTGGCCAGAGCTTGGCAGACAAATCAGGCAGTGTTAGGGCAAGAAGGCACTGCACAGTGCCTTAATAGAGCTCTTTCTGCAAGTTGTTTAAGGGCTGGAATGAAAGTTGTGCTCAGTAAGTAGAAAAAATACTGAAATGGTAAGAGGGGAGAAAAAGTGTTATTCCCCGAGGATAAACCAAACCGAACTAGCACGTGTAAAAAAGAATTTGGTTGTTCTTGTGGTTAAATCAATGGCAGTGAGCAATGCCATGAATTAGGAGGAAAGGTGGTCAGTGGACGTGGCTCTGTATTGTCCTGCTTTTGCAATGTGTGTGTTCGTATGTGTGTAAACATACCTCCCAAAATCAGAATATGCAGCAATGAGGAAGGTGTTCCCAACATGTGTATATAATGTATGGTATTACATACAGGAACTGTTGGATAAATGAACACTAAGATTGTGAAGTCAGGCTCTCAAAGCATAGGAAATGCCAGAATTAGATTTGCCTGCACAACCTTAATTCAGCCCCTTTGTGCATATGCATTATGATACAGTCTTTAATTACATGATCACATATCAGACCACTGAAATGACACTGCTGACTGAATGAGAAGATATTCTGTATTTTTTTTAATCCTTTTTGTGTGTCCCTGTGGCAGGCATATTCTGTACACATTCAAACCCCGGCTTAAAAACAGAAATTCCATAATAATATTGGTATAACCAATCCATGTGAAAATCAATAACTTCCCACAGCTTCCCCTGTGATGCTTATCACTGTGTTATCTGTATGTTGTAAAGATGTTAATTGATTCTCACATCATCTGTCTCGGTGGTGCTCTGTTTTTGAGATGAGGGAAGTTTTTGAAGGGGAAGAAAACACCCCAGTTGAGTGAAATTCTACCTATATAGCTACAGTCATCCTAAATCCTGGCAGCAATCCAGTTCACTGAAGCCTGCTTAATTCTGAGTATATATCTGCCTTAGGGAGTTTCTGGATTACATGAAAGTGTCTGAACTCTCCTACCCAGAGCTGTGCACTTGACACCTGTTTTTGGAAAACCCTAAACCAGAACCCTGAGGAAAAAAGTATTTTCTACCCTTCTCCCAAAGTGATGCTACTATGCACCAAGAAGACCAGAGCCATGCGACAGACAGTCCGGGCTCCAAACTGGCCTGGTGGAAGGATTGGGCTTTCAGTGGAGTGGTTGACCCCAGGTAGATACAGGCCCTTAGCCTTTCCTGTTACTTCTCCATGATGGTAACTGCAGAGGAGGTTTCTTGCTTGGGCCTCTGTTCGGTCAGTAGAGCGAAGGAAATGCAGAGTTTACTTGGAATTAAATTCTTCGTGCCCGCCTCCATTTGATGTGAAAGGAAGGTAACTCCTGTGATAGGCTTCTAAATGCAACTGGGTCAGATCTGACTTTTCAAAAATGTTGTTTTCGCTTTATTGTAGCTGTTCGTATCTCCAAAATAAAGCATCAGTTGACTGCAAAATATAGCATCCCCAAGTATGAGTGCAGGTACACCAGGTCAGAAAGTGGGACATGTATGACAAAGGGCTTCCTGCAAGATATTGATTTCCTGCAAAACTGTCCTCCTTTTCGGCTTGCAAATCTCCGCTGCCTTAAATTCTCGTCTTCCAGTACCTAAGACAAATGAGTTTGTGGTCCAGCAGACAACTTTGTAAATATGCAACTCATGTTCATTCCCAGAGCTGGCTCTTCTGGAGTGATATTTTCCTAGAAAAAAATTAGAATTTGATCATATAATTAGAGAGTATAGCAATGTGTATGCACAAAGACTGAATCTTAGTTTGGGCTTCTGATGGCTAAATAAGGAATGAGTGTGAAATCTTAAAGTACAGTATTTTGTTGGATGCTCACTTTGGCTCAATATTTTTTCACCAGAGAATTTTACAGTATTAAACTGAAAATACTGTAGATGTCTACCACCCTTTCCCTCTCACTCAGGTCATCAGGGGGCTGTTACTTACAGATACTTAGAGAGTCCTGCTGGTTTCTGCCAGCTGTGGACAGCAGCAGATGGGTTGAGTCGGTCAGAAGTCCAGCAGTTATTCCCAGTTGTGAGGGTAGTGGCCTCTGGCAGTCTTGGTATATGCTAAATTATTTTTTGTCTTTCTCATCTTCACCCACACTTCTTTCCCCTCAGCTCCTGCCAGCCCCTGTTACTCCATTTTTATTTTTTTTTAAAATCTGTGCTGCTTTTCTGTGCTTTAGGTTGTTCCATGGAGTTAAGTTGCTTCATCTGCCTTTACAATTTGGCAGCAAACGGAAGGGTGTGACGTTTTACTGCCTTTGTAGCATTTCCCAGTGTAAAACCTGGGAGCACTCTGGTGACTCAGAAGAGTTGCTGGAAGAGGCTTGTGAAGCAGGTTGGCACGATGAGGGAAGCACACAAACCTGCACAGGGCTAGCATGACCAACATACCAGGCTTTTCATTCTCTTGCATTGATTTTCAGCAAGTCTTTTCTGGATATGTGTAAATTGAGAGCTCCCTCTTCCTCACTCTTGGACAACATTCCAACTGATGGTTGCAAAAGTCGAGTGACAAGAATTGCTTTCCTCCGTGCACATTTCAGGGTCATCCAAGAATGCTTTAAGCTGTGTTGGTGAGAATGATTAAAAAAAGAAAAAAGTGGCTCAGGTCATGAATGGCAACGTATGAAGCCAAGCAGTTCATTTGTTCAGTTTTTATAGTCACTGTTTTTGTGTATTGGCTGCTGCATTTATTTTCTTATAAATGCTATGAGGCCAACCACAACTAAGGTTATGACATTTCCAAAGGAGTGGTGGTAGAGGTTTGATCAGTGGTGCTGTGATTCCTGCTGATATGCTGGATATTTGGAGAGAAAAGCAAGCAACATATCAGGGCCCTTACAACACTGGTTGGTTAGAATGCAGTCCTTTGAAAACCACTACTTCAGAGATATAGTGAATTACTCAGAATTTACCTTGGCCTTTATTCTGCTGATTTGTTGCATGTACCACAGTTGCTAAAGTAAGAAATACTGCTTTGCATTCAAGGAAACAGATTTTCATGCTTGCATTAGAAAAAAGAAACAAACTGTTTTAGCTGAAATAAGCAATATTATCAGCAATATAATTTTTCAAAAGTAATCTGTCTTCTGTAATTGAGTTTTGGGGTATGTAAGGTGCAGCCATATTTGGAGGTTCTGGTCTGCCTGTTGTATTGATGATTATGTACTGTGGGGAGGGATGAGGATTTGCTGTTTTGCCAGTTTAATAGAGGCAAGGTAACTAATTTGATTCGGGATACTCTCATCATGAGTTGCTTGAAGGTGTTCAAATTTGCTTATGAAATAGTCCCTTCTGAGCTAAGGAGATGGAAATGAGACACTAAAAAGCCTTCTTGAAATGCTTCCATGTTTCTCAGCTCAGAACATCCCATTTGATATTAATATTAGGTACTGAGGCAAAGTCATCAGGTAGAGGAGAGAGGAAATGTAGAAATAGTCATTTTCTTGTGTGTTTCCTCAGGATGCTATTTTGAGGCTTTAAAAAAAAAATAAAAAATCCCTGCTTTGCTGCTGAGGCTGCTGTAAAGCGGGGAAGTGGCAGATGTAATTGAAGTCCCAGGGCCCTGCCCTAGAAGAGGTCCAATCCTGGCAGCATACATATTGCTTATATGAAAGCGAACAGATGGATACATTTGGTCAATTCTGCCGGGTTCATATGGAAACCTTCAGAATTTTTTCTTACTATTTTGAGTGGAATACTTAAATCTGTTATCTGTTGAGAGGCTGTAGTTGCCTGGGATGGGTGCTCTGGTAGCTTTTAGCAGGGAGTGTTGCCTTGCTGTGGATGTCTTTCCGATCAGATGTGTTTATCTCCCCATACTCCTTCCCCCTCTCCCCTTCCTACAGGACCAATTCAGCTCCTGGAGGAGTGAGCTGGATTTTTTTCAACTTCAGTGGCATGAGAACTGTCAGCTGAGTCTTAATCATGGAGCTATTACTGGTAGTGAATATGAAGGAAAGAGAAGAAATCCAGCTTGCTTTTCAGACGATAGATTGATTGCAGAAGCGCATTTTGATTATTCTTGGGGTGGAGAGGGAAGAGGAAGGAGATTTGGAGAACAAAAACATCACATTTTCTTTAATTAAAAAAACCCACTAATTTTCTGATACTAATTCGTGCTGAATTCTTGTTGACAGTTTTTGATGTTTCCCAATTCAAAACAACTGAAAGCAATGAATTGAAGGGAGAAGAATGAAGAATCAAAGAGGAGGGGTGTAGCTGCATTAGTAGGACACATCTTGAAGTGCTAATATTTAGTCTGGGAGAGGGGAGGATGTAGGGTTAATCTGTAATGCTTGAAATTAGTTGCTTTTGAGTATCCTCAGGTGTGTATGTGGGTGTGTGCACATGTGTAATTATTTAATAATGTGGCATCAAGGAAAGAATTGGTACAAGGTTTTTAGAATTTAGCCAATTATGCAGAGGTGTCAGCATCTGTATTGTCATCTAGTTATCTTTTTTCCAAGTGTAAAACCATATAAAAATGTACACAGTAAGTATTTAGACACTATCAATGACAGCTCTGTGCAGTATTAAAGTTGTTTGCTCTTGCCAGAAAGCTTTAACTTTAAAGATTGCCAGGAAACCTGTAAAAAAAAAATTGCAATCTCTGATATTAAAAGCATGTTTCTATGAAGACTGTAGTTGTGAGTGCTCATTTCTGTCTTTTTTTTAAAGAAAAACTTCTTTTAACCACTAGTGACAATAACTGTTGTTGAAAATGGGGGCTAGAAAACAAGAGTAGAAGCTGAAATTGTTGGGAGAGTGAGCTTGAATTTGACAAAAATAGTTTCTTCTCGATTCCTCTCTCACTCTCTTGAGCTGCATCCTTCTCACAAAAACAACTCCACCCACTGTTGTAGAAAATGGCCATCTCTTGGTATGTTCTTTGGAGGTCTTGTTTTGATGGTGCTAGTTTTGGGGATTAACATGAATAACCCTATCAAATTTTGTTAAGACATGGTACCAATACAGAAGGACCCATGTATACTATTTAAAATACCCTTGTTAGCAGAGATTTAGCAGTCATTTCATTCTCCACTGTTCATCACATTCACACATGTGGGATGGGCATTAACAGATTGAGCTACATCTTTTCATTTCAATTCTGCAGCAGTCTCTCTTTGTAGGAATATTTTATGTAGTAATAATTTTCTCCCTATTACAGACTTTCTAACTATGTTAATGGCAGTAGACTGGCCACAGAGACATTCGTGAGAACTACCTTTGCAGTGACATTTAAACAATTTATTTGATCTTGCTTTAGCATACCTGCTTATGCCTTTTTTCACTCTGTTGATGACCTTAGGAGAACTTTGTGTATAACCATGGGTCTTTCAATCACATTCAGCTTAACAAAACGGTATGCAAATTTCTGCAAGATGTTATTTCTGAAGTCTTTGGGATTTGCAGAGAGTCTGCTAGCAGGTGGATGCCCCTTGACAGCATTGGCATGTTTAAGGAGGCAGCTCCAAGGCCAGCTGGAGAAGGCAGAGTGTCTTAACTGAGGATGCTCTCCTTAATGGCCATACAGTTGCTGGGTCAGCCTTGACTTACCCAAAGCAGAAAGTGCTATTATCAATATATATTATATTTTTTTTCCTTGGTGCATGATATGGGAAAAGGCAGAGCCAAGAAAGGCTGATGGCGAAGGGGCAAGAAGGCATTTCTATATATCTCACGTATCTACTGTGTTGAATTGATCGTCTTATCACCATTTAGAGAAATTGCAAGTTGTGGATTTGTGGCTGAAATGTGTTACTGGTGTGGGAGTGCTTTTGGCTAAAAGCCTAAAATGAGGGCTTTGTGAGGCCATATCTTGTCCCCTGCTTGATGCAACTTCTCCTATACTGGACTATGTATAAGAGGGCTCTTAGAGAATAGTTAAAAAAAAAATTACCACTGCCACTGTAGCCGTTAACAGTTCTATCAGGTTCTACCAGGATCAAAAGTCCGACTGTAAACTGGTGTTAGAAAATCATCCAAGCCAAAATCAGGGAAAGTGAAAGGCAAGAAATGAACTGAATTAACAGGCAAAAAAATTTATATTTATCAGCTTGTTGATTTTTAGTATAATTCATGGAAATGAATTCTGTGAAATTGTCATTCCGTGACAGCTGATTGGGTGGGAAAAACGTAGGATTGCTGCTGAATGCTTACATTGACAGGAACATTCCCATTCCCTAAAAATAAAACCCTTGGACAGTAACATCGTGCAAATTTGTGTACGTGGGTTACCTGCTGTGTGATGTCCCCTATATGGAAAACACTTGAAGCACATGATTAGCCTCTTCAATTCCTGTTGAACTAAATAATATTTTAAGTTTCATTTGTTGGGGTATTTTGGTTGGGTGGGGTGTTTTTTGTTTTTTTTTTTTTTTTTTTAAGATGAGAAGGTAAGCCTTCATGTTTTAAGCTTGGCTTCTTCATAAATATTTGTAGATTGAGGGGCAGCTTACACTGCTGGCTATATCCCTCGTGCCTTTCCATTTCCCAATGTGAGTTGTGAAGAAAAAGTTTCTGCCTCAGAGGCTGTATGTAAAGAAACCAGGTTTCCTGGCTGGGTCATTGAAGTGGCCTTAGCAAATGTTTGTGCACAATGTGTTGTTCCTGCATTACTGAGCTGAGTTCTTTGCCCATGTGTAGTAGCCTACAAACAATAATAATCACTGTATGTGTCACACTCTGTCCTCTGCAGCACTAAAGCTCCTCTGTTGAAGGGGAAAATTCAAAGGAATCATCAGTTCTCCTAAAATTGTCAGTTTTGGTTTTCTGTGGTCATACCAATTTAGTGTCTGAGTCTGATATTTTCCCCTTACCCTGTGTCTTATGTACAACTTTGACTTGCTGTCGGAATTGAGTAGTCCAAGGATAAGACAAGGGAAAATCAAGCTTTCTGTCCCCGGGGTAAAGGAAATTATATGTAGTTCAACTTTCTCAAGTGACAGCACTTATTAGGCTGTTACTACAGATGTCTGTGTGTAGTTACAGATAGCTTGGTATTTTCTGGGCACTTCCCCAGTAATAAAAGCCCAAGTCACTATTTACAGAAGATGTTGAAGCTTTTTTTCAGTGGTTCCTTTAAATGTAGCATTTCTTTAAAAATCTTTAATGGAAATTTGCAGCTAGAAAAAACTAAGCCATGGATCCACTATGAGTTTTTGCAGACATTCTTTTCCCACCTTTGCCTGCTGATGTGGGTCCAGCATAAAACATACCCAACCCATGTGTACATTTTAGCTGCTTCCATTTGTGTTCCACTGTTGCAGTGCGGAGTACCTTAGCCATCGCTCTCTCAAAAAGAAATAAAACAGAGTTGTAAATAGAGAGTGGGGAGAAAAGAGACAGTCCTTTCCATTTATTTATGTATTTCTTTGCATGATTTTTGTTTGGCTTTTTTTTTTTTATTTAGTTTTATTTGTTTGGGCGAGTTTCCTGCCATTTACCTTTGCGTTTCCTATTGATTGGCAATTTTAAAACTGTTTATTGTGCTCTTTTGTTTAGCTGTTCAGGAGCTAAAACAAAAGCCACCAGGCCCTGTGAGGGACACATTTGCATGCGGCGAGCGTTGCCCGAGGAAAAAGTAATTGCTAATGCATATTTATGTGGCACAAATTTGCCATTTGTTTATGCATAAAATTATCAATAGTGCAGGGCGGCCCAGCCGTAGAAAATGGTGACCTTTTTAGCTTAATAAAGAGAAATCAGCTGTTATTGTGAAGAGATCAGCCATTTATTCTGTGTTGAGGGACACTGTCGGGAAAATGTAGATTGGTGCCGGCAATATCATTAAATGGAAGGCCAGTGACCCTTTCGGTATAGTCTATTATACTTTATCTAATAGGGGATAAATGACTCTGGTTGGCAAATAGATTAAAAAAAAAATAGAGAGGGAAAAAAAATAAAAAAGGAAAAAAAAAACCCTCCAAAAAGCAATAAAACTTAATATCCTGACTCTTCTCTTACAGCCCAGCTATATGAACAGGTAGATCCTGAGGAGGTAGTCTTGCACAAGACATCTGGTATTTTTCTAGCAGAAAAATTATTTGAAAAACAACAAAACAAGGACAAAAAATCACAACCATAAAACAACCCCAAAACAACCCTCGAGCCCACTCTGTTTAGATTAGTTTTGTCTGATTTGGAGTGAGGAAAACATCCAGACCTAGCCTGTGCATGAATCTTCTTAGTGCATGTCAAAACCAGTGTTCTGTAGGGCCATAATGGGGATTGGTTTTTTGGCTTGTGAAATGAGAACTCAGAGTTTGAAATTAGGAGGTAGGGTCTTCTCTGAATACCACAGGTTTTCAAAAACATTCATCCTTTTTTTTTATGCATTCACTTTTTTAAGACTGAAGAAGAATTTGGTAGATAGTGAAGATCTTGCCTGCAGAAGATGCAGCAACACAGTTTTCTTTATGACACTTGACTAATTCAATACAACTTTTAATAGGCTTGAGGAGTTAAAAACTAACAGCTGTAAGCTTCGAAGAGTCCTTGTAAAAACGAAAGTGTGTGCACGAAACCTCATGTTTCCCTCTTTCTCTCATTCTCTACAATGCATAACTGAATAGAGCTGTAACCACCAGGTGAACTGTGGAGAGAGTGCTGTGAGTCACAGTTGCTGTGAAAGGTTGCATTTTCTGTGCAAAACGTGTGGTGAGCTGGGGGTTGGATGTTCTAAATTTTTTTTTTGTCCCTGAGAAATATCCAGCAGATAATTGCTAGAGTAATTTTAGGGCTTTGCTCTCTTTGCTTCCTAAAAATATATCCCAAACTAATGTTATCACAGAAAAGTCACCACAATGTTTGTCACTGAGTGTCATCCTGATAGCCTCAGTAAAGAGGCAGAGCTTGAACAGGCAAATGGAACTTGTGGATAGTGGAAGCTTTTTGAGGCAGGGCTGTGTGGAGATGATTGTGAGGAGGTTGTGGTCAGAGGCAGGACTTTGGTCTTCTCAAGGCTCTTGCTGTGATTTCACCACTATTAAAATTTGGACAACATTAAGTAAAAATACTTGAGTCAAATATAATGCAATACATAAAACTTCCTTTAGGAGATATTACATACTATATTGCATATTACTTTCTCTAATGTTGTAAAAGCCTTTGTAAGGGTGTGTGCTACAGTTCAAGATTTTTATACCTAAAATTTTGTCTTATTAGGATTTTTTGGAAAGGATTAGTTTAACTCCTGTACACAGAGCTGTTGCCTGCTTCTGGAATGGTGCACTCGCGGTCCTCCCAAATAATGATTCCCGACCATGTTGCTGTAGAAACAAAAATATTGTAGGACTGGTTATGGAAATAGGGAGGAAGTCAAAGTAATAGTTTAAAAGCAGAATTTTTCTTACGTCCATCCTATGGAAACTGCAGTAAATATGAAAGTGAATTTAATTGCAGAGTAGGATCTAGGTTACTTCACATGGCAACAGGCCCTTTTTTTACTGGTTCTGTTTCTACACTCAAGACTGTAGCCAAGAACCACAATTTCAGAAGTCTCTGTTAATATTTGGTGATTGCTTCGTTTCATTGTTAATAAACAGTTGAATTAGGTGGGATTTTATCTTTAAAAACACATTTTTATTTTCAACTAATTAACTAAAGTTTGCTTAGTCCAAGTAAATCTGATTTTTTTTCAAAGGGTCTTTTTCCATACAGATATTTCCAACTCTGCTCCTGAAAAAACCACAAATTTCTTATTCCCATCAGAGCTTGAAGCTGTTGTTAGCCTGAGTTTTGCCTTGTCTTTTCTAACAGTTATAAAACAACCTTTTTGAAGCTGCTTGACACCAGCTGGAAAGTTGTATTTTGATAAAATTGGGGAATGTGTGACTGGGGGTCACAGTGTTGTAAACTAACCCAAATAAAACATTCAGGTTCAGGTGGTGATGGTGGTTGTTGTTAATGTTACTGTTGTTGGGGTTTTTTGTACCTATGCCTGCTCAGGTTGTGGAAGATAACTGCTAAGTACAGAGAAATTAGAAAAGCCTCTTCAAAAACCCAGAAATATCTATGGTCACAGAAAATCATAAGTTCTGTAAAGAGTTTGTTAAGGGAGGAGATAGGTCAGAGACAAGGATGGGCAACTATCACTGGTCAAAGCTGGTAGCAGCAAACAAGAGAATGAGCAGTATAGTGTTACTTTTTCCTTGTGTGCTGATATGAAGAGGTCAGGGATAGCACTTGGTTCCAGGTTGCTGGGTAAGGCAAAAATATAATGGTGAATATTCTGTAAACAAATGTTACTTGTTCTGATTGGCCTGTGACCTGCCTTTTTTGTCCTGGGATTTCATCCTAATTGGGAGTGACTTGAGTGGGGCTTGTTCTTTTCTCAGCTCATGGTCCATGTCTGCTGTATTAATAATGAGTTAGTTAGGGAAGAAAGATAAAGGACTAGTTTTATGTGATGTTGTTTAGTTAATGAATGGTTATTTTGATAACCAAGTAATAAGAGTTAAGCAATATTTCAGTTGTTTGTGATGCTGGTGAACAGGTAGTCTAATAGGTCCCACAAAACTTGAGCTATGTTCTTGTACAAGAAAATTTTGCTAACTTATTTTCACTGAGGAATGACTTCCCTCCCCTTCTTTTTTTTCTTCACCATAGATTGGAAAAGCCTATAGAGATAGTTATTCTTCGAAGAGCAGAAATTCATGACTGAGGAAATTTCTGTACAAAATACATAGAGGACACATTTGTTTGCTCATCTGATTGCTCAGAAATAATATGGGAAATGGAGATTTGTCTTCACAAAGTTTGCCTGCATGCAGAGCTCAGTAGGGAACCAGGGTTGGTTGTCTTTTGAACCTCCATGCACCAGCCTGCTCTTGGTGGTGTCTTAGATGCCGCTGCTTTTCCTGGAGCTCCCTGAGCTGTGGGGCTGGAAAAGTAGTTCTGTCAAGTAAAACCTGTAGGAAAAAATCTGGTTTTATATATTAAGGATGTTGATTTCGGAATTTGATTGTGCGAGCTTTGTAGTTGAATATGAATTTCTTTTATTTTTCATACACATTTCATGCTACAAATTGTTTTGGTTAGACTAGATTGATAATGATACGCTGCAATAAAACTTAGGGATGCCAAACCTGACTAGAAGGACAACCACTCCACATCTGAGATGAACCTTGGCCTGTGTGAGCACAGGGTATCACGTCACAAGTACGGGCTCAGACTTACTTATGCTTATTCCCGTGTTAGCATCCTGCTCTTGCACGCCTTGTGCCACGATGCATTTCTCTCCTCTCTCCTGGAGTCTTGGGGGGACACAGCAGCAACCACAACTGCAGCAGGTGCCCAGAGAGGTCTGAGCTGCCTCATGCTCCTGAACTGTGGAGGTGCAGGAGGGGTTTGGGAGGTCCCACTGACTTCACTGGCAAGCGTGAGTCCCTGGAGCTCTGGGCTGTGTTGTTCTTGGGGGAGATGCCACTCTGTCACCCTCACAGGAAGATCAGATGCAACTCAAGAACCTCGGGACAGGGTGTAAGTGGTGGAGTAAATGTGTGAGTAACCCACCTACTCAGAGAGTGACAGCTGAAAGCAGAAGTAAATGCAAAGGACTTCTTGCTCCCAGCCCTGCACTTGCACTGCTGACTGTGCAGTGTGTTAGGCTGGGGGTACAGAAACACTGAGTGTAGCTGAGCTGTTCAAACACTCTAGAGAAACAGGAATATGTAGTCATATCTTTCTTCTAGTTCAATCTTTGTATTGATTTATCGTGATAAGAGGTGCTTCTTTAGTTCTAGTAATGTCTGCTTTTTAATTTTTTTTGCTAGTACATATTTCTATGGCAGCTTTTCCACATGATGTATGTTGGGTCACACATTAATTTACACCAGCCTCTGTTCTGCAAAAAAGAGTTCACGAACTAAATAAAAAGGAATGGGGAGGGGGATGTCTAGCAGAGCCCAGGCTTTTGTTTCATGTTTTGGATGTATTTTCTTTTTAAAATAAAATTGTTGATATGCATTTGCTTTTATTTTTCTAGCCTTCCTCTTGCTGATGACCGGGTTCCTGTTTGATCCTGTTTACAAGCTTTCGAAGATTGAAAATAACCCCAGCTCCCCCGCATTGGGTAGGAAAACAAAGCCATATAAAGACATACTGCAATTACTCTGGAGGGCTGGCAGTAGGGAAGAGTGTGGTAGGAAGGAAGAGCTTGTGGAGGAAAAGGAGAAGGTTACTAGGTTACCACAAAAGACATTAGTGTACTCAGCTTTTCTCACCCACTCTCGGACTGGGGAGGAGGGGGAAAGAGAGTGGGCATGTCAGCAAGTAAATAAGCATTCTCTAGTGTGTGTGTATTCTCAGCGTAAATAAAACTTTAAGTTTGCCTGCACTTTCTGTTACTCATTCAAACTGCTTTGCAGTTGTGTTTCAATCTATTCAAAACATTCAGTTAGATAACTATGGAAGATTTTTGGGTTTGGATTGTTGTTTTGTCAGTTTTGGGTTTTGTTTAGGTTTTGGGGCTTATTTGTTTGGTTTTGTGGCTATAAGTGCAATATTTTAGTAGTGTTGCTGTGTAAATATCTATATCCCAAGTACTCAATTTTTACAAATACGACGTTTCTTGTCATTAGGGAGACTGGATGGGGAAGAATCTGGTTAAATGCTGTTGGCCTGGCAGGAGACTCAGATGCAGATAATCCCACCAGTTTTAGTGTTTTCTTGATCCTGATGCCAAAATGATTTTTTTTCTTTCATATATACTGCATATATATTTGTAGCTCTATAGACTGTTATTATATAGTTACATAGTTTCGTAATTTCAGTACTTTTCCTATTAGGCAAATTCCTGACAGCCTGTTCTAATCTTGCTTCTCATGGGAATCAAAACCAAGACATCTTCTCAAGACATTTTCTCATGTAATAAGACATAACTAGCAAGGAGGGGGCTTAAGAAGGGGTGGTACTATGAGTGGGAATTACTTCATTACCTGTCTTTTTAATTGAAGATTTTTGTTAATTATGCTTATTTGCTAAACTTATAAAAAACTGCTTGCCCTATGTCACGAGTGCATTTTTGAGGCATTTTCAGCATGTATTTTGGTGTGCGGTACACCTGGAGGGACCAATGGTAACCACATTTTATCACCTCACCCTTGAGGTTTGGCTCTTGATTTTAGGGGCTGAACAGGCAACAACCCTGTAGTAATTTTTTGCGCCTAATCTGGTTTCCACAAAGAGTAAATGTTTGCAGAATTAAGGTTTCAGAGACGGTCACTTCCTTTCAGTGGCCTTGTTTTCATCCTTGTTATGGTGGCCTTCAGGAAGCAGAGTTGAGGTTGGCATTCTTGAATGCGATGGGTTTGTCATGGGGTTAGGTGCCACCTGTCTTTGACCAGGTTGCTCTTGTGTTTCTTGTTCCATGAGTGGCAATTGCTGAAACAGCAGGGCTAGAAATGCAGCCGTGGTGATGGGTAACACATCCAGTTGTCCTGGGTGGAAATTTGGAGAAGGTGTAGAAGCAGTCAAGAGCCAGAGCTGTGCAACTGAGATTTTAGACCTGACTAAGATAAAACCCAGAGGCAGCTTTCTTGATTTATGGTTTCGTCCACATGCAGAGGGCTTATTCTACTGTACTTTTTCAGAAAAAAAAATTCTAATTAAATCTGAATGCAGGATTATGTGAATGATTGATAATATTATGGTGTAAATCGATGCTTTTCTGCTTCGTGGTGAGGCCTTAGACACACATCTGAGATGACAGTCTAAGTCATGGTATTTTAACATGATTGAGTCAGATATGGAGAAGTTGTACGATTCATTTATATCTTTCTAAATGCCAGAAGTCAGTTGTGACAATCTCATCTTTTCCTCTTCTAAATAAGCTTATCAAAGAAGAAATCACTAATTTGCCAGGCAGTGCTTAATAATCAAGGAAGAGTAACTTCTCTTTTACAGAAAAAAAATAAATCTTGAGCTGAGTTGATGAATGATTTTTAAATAATAAAAGCTTGCTATGTACTGAGCAACTCATTTTTTTTTAAATTATTTTTATTTTTTAAGGCCTTAATTCTGAGAAGGGTCACTAGCCTTTGAGAATTGAGCCACTTTGTTGACAAATCTGTCCTCTAAATTGAACAGCATTAATTAGAACTTTATGCTGCAGATTCTGACTTTTTAATGTGGGCGGTGGTATCAACAAAAATGTCTAATGAATTTGAAGTTGATTTTAAAAGGTTTGCCACCTGTAGATAAAAATGTGCATTACTACACATGGTAATTATCAAGATCAAAGGCTGTGATATGATCCATTGACCTTTTGAAATCAAAACACTTGCTGTAAAGAAAAAAAGGCACTGATTTCTCCATCTATGTTAACGTAGGACATCTGTATATTCAGCTGTATTGATACACTGTGATATAGCTTCAGGAGAAAAGATACTTTGAATTATGTTAGACCCAAATTTCCTATCGTTTCCTCTGCAGACTCTACAAAGCTCTTGCTAATTTTGTATGTGTTGAGGAACTTTTTTTTTTTTAAACGATATAGATTGCTAAAAATATTCAGGTGTCTGAGACAGCAGCAAAACATCTCTGAGAGCCACCCTACAAAAATAAACTAGTTCTGTGCATGCAGGATGAAGAAGCAAGTATACAGGAACAGACTTCAGCTCCAGGCTCTTTTTTTTTTCTTTTTCAGGGGCATCTGCAATAGGGGAGGGGAGAAACAACCCAGCAACTATCATTGTAAAAATTATGAAAAGCACTTTGATGGTCCTTTTGAAAGTCACTTCACTAAACAGGGGCCAAAAAGTAAAAGCCTGAAAGGCAACTTGTAGTTGGCTTTTAACAACCTCAGCCCCTTGCTGCTGTTTGCAGTTGAGAGCGAGTGCCTGTGCACACAGCAATGCTGAGAAGGACTAAAGGGAAATAAAGGACACGAAGGAAGGATTTTCTGTTTTCATGTGAGTACTTGGAAGACCAAGCAAGTGAAGAAGCAGCAATTTTAGCTAAGCTAATGTAATAGAAGACCATTGCACCCAAACTGTCTCAGCAGAACTTCCTGCATAATTAGATTGTAAATCTTCTCAACTGAGGAAGTTTTGCCCAGGGTCAGATTGTCTAAGTAATAATCCATTCTACATAAATTAGAAGATTTGAACTGCTAGGATACATTATTACATTAGTTTTGGGTTTTTATTCTTAATATAACTAAGGAGAACAAATGCAACAATTCTTTTTCTTTTCTTTTTTTTTTTTTGTTTTTAAATTATCTTATGTCTCCTTAGCTTTTGTTTACCTCAGAAGGCCTTTCCTATAGGTTTAGGGATTTTTCCTGGGCAATGATGATGTTGTTACATAGGCAAATTAATAAATGTTTAATACACTTCAGAAAGTGATGCCACGGAATCCTTTGGCCAAGTGATATCACTTCTTCAGTGAAGAATTTAGTCAGAGATGCTGCTGCTCTTTTTGTGCTCTTGAAGTTTTGTCTTCCACTATGACCCCTTTTTCTGCAAAGAATAGAAATTCATCTTTGGAGTAAAATTAATGGGTGAAAATTTGCTAATATCTAGTTTAAAACAGGTAGGGGTTAATAGTTCAGTTATTTTTTGAGAAAAAGAAGATTATGGGTACTTCACGTGCATATGCAGCCATATGTAAAAGTGGTGGGGTAAATCCTGAAGTTCTTATTCAGGCAAAAATTGCCACTGAAATTTCAGTATTTGATCAGCTTGAAGAAAGCCAAGTTTGTAGTATAGCACAGATGAATTGATATGGTTTGGACTTGCCATTGTGTGTTTGGGGGGTGCTGGTTTTTTGGAGGGTTTTTTTGGTGTTGGTACATTTGACTTTCATCATAAAATGGAGAAGTAGCCATGTGTTCAGGAAAGCCTTTTGGAAATAAAACAGCTTAGGGGCTGAAATCTCTTCTTACTGAAAATTCATGTGATGCATAATGGTAATTTATTTTTTTATAAAGACAAGAAGGAAACTATCTGGGGTGAGAGGTACTAAACTCCTCATTCCCCATCTGCTTACCGTGCTCAAGGGTAGAAAGAATGAGGTGGAATTGGTAATTCTGTGTTTTCAAACACAGGAGTATTTTGGGTACTGCTGTGGGTTCTGTGAGCTCAGCTGCCTGGTGAGTCTGTGGTCAGCCTACTCTGCAGAGCAAGGACAGCCGAAAGCAAAGTCTAAGTTTGGGTGGAAATGGCAAGTGCTCTCTAAAGTCCTGGAAACAGGGATACTCCCAGACCAATGGGGGTATCACCCTTCCCTCAAATGCTGTGCAAGGAGCAGAATTCAAAGCACTTTGTTATTTATCTATCATGCTGGGAGACACCAGTGGATAATAATAAAAAAGATTTTTTTTTCCCTCATCTCTCCTGAAGTATTAAAGATTTGTGAAAGCCCTTTGACACTGGCATTTTGTGGGAACACCGTATCTTTTGGGTGCCCTTGGAAATATTACAAGAGCACTGGAAGCCAGGAGATAAACCTTTGTTACTTCTACTTAAAATTCAATCTTGCTCTCGTTGCTGCCATTATATCCTTATAAAATTACTTCTACACATTATATATATATATTTTTTTTTTGGGTCCTCAGGAGCATCAGATATAAAGAAAATCAGAAATCAGACCTCAAGACTACTTTTGAGGCAGAAATAATCCAACCATTATTTCTGGTGTAAAAGGTTTGTGAATAGCATCATTTGCCTAGAAGCTGTTTTCCAACCTAATAACTCCTGGAATAATGACCTAAAACTGTTTCCAAGAGGACTAAGGCCCGTATAACTATTAGGAAGTATAAGTTTCTGAAAAAGCTTCTTTCTGATTGGTGAAGAGGTGAATTCTGATTTAGATTAAAGCTGCTTGCTTAGGAGAGTCAGTTTCAATCTCTCTGAAGTCAAAAGTGTTGAAGTAATCCTCTAGAGAAGGATTGTCTGAGGGGTTTTTTTTCTTTCTTTATATATGTAATATGTATGTGTGTATATAGATATTGCTCATTGCCATAAAGACCTGGAAGATGGTCATTTTAAAGGGTTTTTAATCTGTTTGGGAGGGGCTTTTTAATCTTCTGCTGTAGTGTGCCTTGAGCAAAAGCTGTTCAAAATGGGCTGAGATTGCAGCTGAACACTTGGCTTGTTGGTTAATCATCACTTGAACACTCTTCATTGGAGAGACTGTGGAACAGAATTTATTATCTGCGATGATATTGGTGTGTTTTTAGGGTTGTGTGCATGTTGGATGTTCTGTGCTCCTGTTAATTGCTTTTTCAGCTAGTGTGGCCTGCAAAGGGGAGGGAGGAGAAAACATGGGCTGGGGATGATTTGGGAATATCCAATGTGCAGGGGTCAGGCATTATGCATTAGGGGAATGCATGGATTTGCAGCTGAATCCCTTTGATAAAGAGCTGCTTGCTGAGTTGTACTTTTTAAGTGGCAAAACTCCCCAGCCATGCACCAGAAGGCACTGGTGGCAGAGGTTCACCACAGAGAGCACGTGAATTCACACCCAAAAGGGCTGTTAACCACCTATTGTTTTTCACCTTCTTGAATTAACCACAGCTAATGCCGAGCTTCTGGCTGGATCACAGAAATGTCTCAGCAGATCACACTGAAAACCTGAAATCATCAGTGAGTTCAGCCAGCTTTATCTTAGGGTGCCTTCCTTGCCAGCAATTGGGATTGGTTTGCATCTGTCCCAAGAGCACACTCATGTAAGAAGGTGGAATAAACATCTGGTATTAGCACAGGAAAATAGAATTGCTTTGTTTACTTGAGGAATTGGTATCACTGGCCATTCAGAAATCTTTAATAATCTGCATGTGCTGTATTCATTTTGACCTTTAGAGAAATTTGGCCTGGTGTGCAATTTAAAGGTGATTTAGCAGAGTTTCTCACTAATAAGGTAACAATAAGATTTGGCTGTCGAATCTTGTTGTTGTCCAAGACAGAGCCAGTTTTGTGGGACACTGAAATCCATCTTTAAAAAATGCAGGAGGAATATAATTAGTGGTGGTACTTAGCATGCAGCTGAACTGGGCCCTGTTTTGAAAAAAATCACTCTGATTTTTACAGTGGCTGACTGCAGCCACAATACAGAAAAGTGAATAAGTGTTTTCTGATTAGATCTGTGGCCAAATTCTTATTTCTGATGCAGGGTGCACAGTGCCAAAAAACCGATGCATATGCTTATGAAATATTTTTCTGGTTCTATATGTACTATAAATACATTCCACATGGCTTTATACAAAGCTCTCTGTTATTTCAGTAAGTCACAAGCTACTAAGCCAGATCCAAAGAAGCTGAAGCTCTGAATAAGGTTCTTTAACATTTTATGACTTTGAAACGCTGGTTTAGAGTATATTTGCTTCATTAATTTGTGGCTTTGATCTCAGTTGGGTAAGCATTAAAAAGATAGGCAAAATTTAATAGGGAAAAAAAAACCCTTTTCACAAAGGTCTCTTGTTGCCCTTAAGTAAACAGACTGAAGAAAGTTCCTTTTCATTTTCTAGTAGTCTAGATTCTGATTTTGAACCAGGAATATGTAGTCTTACTTAAAATACGTCATTTAAGGAATATTGTTGCTGAAGATCTTCTTTGGTGTGACCAGGTTTGGCAAAATTGCTTGCTTAGGGTGAATGGGAGTCTCTCCTGGAATTTTTAGAGGAAAAAAGAGATCTGTGCTCCCTTTACTCCCAGCTGTGGGACTGAGGGAGGAGCTGTGTGGTGTGGTCTTCCCTAGCCCCAGACAGGTCTGTCCAGTGGCCCACGAGCTCCTTGGGGTGTTCCCAAGTGACAGTAAAATTAACTTTGGCTACTGCCTTGCTGGCTTCCCTTTTTTATATTAAAACTTGAATTCCAGCATTACGATTAAAAAGATGAGCAGAGTGGATTAGCTGCAGAGAAAGAGTTTGGTAAACCTAAGGAGAAAGCTCCAAGTGGAACTGCAGAGATATTTCGCTTGTTACAGCAACAGGTTGCTCTAGTTCCTCCTTGTTTGTTTGGGTGGTTTTTTTTTTCCAATGACCATTTATATAGTCAGGCACCAGAGTAAATTCGAGTGAAATGAGGGGATGCTTTTTTCCTGCCCTCCCTTTTATTTCCTGCCCAGAAGTAGCTTGGTATTACCAATGGAAAGTGCAGCTTTGTTTCTAAAACTGGTGATACAAGTACAGTATCAACCCATTTGCTGGTTTTGTCCTTTGCTCATGAGCTTCCTAATTGGGCCTTCCTACTGTACCTTTCCCACATCTGGATTTTTATCCTTTGTAGCACTGAGAGAGAGTAGAAAGCACTCCCTGCCACAAATCTGTGGCCACTAAATCAATGGCAAGTGTAAGGAAGATTTTGGACATCACTTATACCTGTGTAACAGCATATATATAGATGGCTGGGTTGGGGAATTCAGGATTTTGGGAGTGTAGATGTGGGCACGGGAAGATGTGAGAGCAGAGATAGCAAAGCTGGGCTTGGAAACCTCAGCAGTGGCAGCCAGAACGAATAAATGCTCTGGGTCCCTTTCCTTGGGTAGGGGGGAGAATGAGCATCAAAGGACACTGACATCCCACAGCTGCTTTTTGGTCAACCTGCCTAAACTCTGGTGAAAGAGGTAAAGGTGATGATGGTAATTTTATCAGTAAAGTTTCATGTTTTGTGTTTTTCTCTAAGAGTTGGGCAGATCAGCTGTTGGTAGAGCTGGGGAGTGCTGAGCCCCTCAGAAAATGAGGTTTCTTTGCAGCCCCTCAAGTGGGATGCCCCAGGCTGAAGCACCTGAAGCCTCCAGCTGCTCCTGAGTCACTGGATGGGATGTTCATAAGGAAAAGGGGAAAGGGAGCATTCAGGAACTGGAACTCATGAGATGGGAGAGCCATCAGCTTCTGATCTCTACACCTTGGAAAGGGTTAACGCTGAGGTGCTCTATTGTATTAATGATGGTTGTGTCTCCACAGGCCCTTTGGGCTCTTTCAGGGGCCTCTCTAAACAATGAGTGCAGTGAGGCTGTTCTGTCTAATTACTCCAAGACAGGGATGCTAAAGAGGAATTAATGACAGTTGACAAGTGCAATTAATAATTATAGCAAAGCTGGGAGTCATGCAGCAGGCAGATGACAATAACAGGGTAACTGTACATGACAGCTTTCATCCGTTCCCCCCCTGCCCCGCCTGCTTCTCCTTTCTTTTACCCTTTCATGTGAGCTGCTGCCTGAGCCAGGCCGGGCTGCGTGTGGACAAGGAAGAAGATCTAGTTCCGTAGATTTGTCCGATTTCTAACTTGACTCTCCCCACCCCACCCGCCCCCTCCTAAGGAAAAGTAAAATTAAAAAAAAAAAATTACGAAAATTATCAACAGCACCAACTTAGCAGCACAGGCTTCTGTTAGCTTTCACGGTCAGGTGTTGACAAGACTACTTAAAATTCATGTTGTGAGATTGGAAGGAGAAGGGGACAGGGAAAGGCAGCAGCAAGCTGGAGTTGAAGTGGGATTTCCATATCAAAGGCCAGGCCTTTGGCTCTGAATGGTAATTAAAGTACCCAGATTTCATCTCCTTGGTCAGCTCATGAAAAGGAAAAAAAAATTAGAGAGAGGATTTTTTCACTCCCTTTAGACTACAGTACAGCAAGCAGTAAATTAAATGAAAGTTGAGCTAAAAGGTGCCTAACGCTTCAATCTTTTGCATCTAATAAAATCTATGATGTTTTTAAAGCATTTATTCAGTTCACATCTTCATCTTGCTGTGATTATAAAGAATATCATGTCTGCTTACATTTATTGGGCACACATCTTGGCCTTCCCAGGGTTGTAAAAGGATTTCACTTTTCATTATGTTGCTGTTGTGTTACGGCCTTTTGGCTTAAAAAAAAAAGAAAAAGAGTGGGGGGGGGGGAAAGGAAGAAAAAAAAAGCACATTTCTGTGTAATTTCTAGTTGGTCATTGTAGGAACCACTAACAGGGAGAACCAAATAAATGCAAATTTAATGAGGCATGGGGAACTAGTAATGAGATTCAACAGCCTCTCACCTTGAGGTTGTTGGTTCAAACTTAGGGCTGTGACACTACTGAGAGTGGCCACAAACCAGCAGCCATGTGGCAGTAAATGTGCAATGTTTTGTCATTGGGGTTCAGTTCCTGGTGGACGTACAGTGATGAAATGGAAGCCCTGCTTGCATTTGCTGGAGTCCCTCTTAGGGATAAGGACTGTAGGATCATGTCCTCCCTGGATTTCCTTGCCTGTGGGGTGTTCAGGTCAGGGCTATCCTGTAAAAGTGTGTTGCGTCTTTCCCTGAGCATCCTCTTGGCTGTCTTGGTTCCAGGTGTTCTGTAGATATGCGGTGGTCTCCAGTCTTTGGAGCTGTTGGGGTCTGGCCTCTCAACAGCAGTGGATGAGTGCCAAAACCCTGCGAGTTTGACCAGTTCCGCTGGTGTCCCGTTGTGCCTTTGAGTTTCTCTTTACATCTGTGCTGGCCAGCCAGTTACTCAACACCTTGGGCTCCTGCCTTTGCACCTCAGTAAATCCACTGTGGCACCTTCTTTGACTGAATGCTCTAAGGAGAAAAAGAGTTTAGCTCTTTTCAATTCTGCTTCATAACTACAAAAGACTTAAACCTCAAATCTTACGGTCAAAATGTGCATAATTGAAGGTGACCAGGCTGGGTCACTGAAAATCTCTCTCCTGACCTCAGTGGATGGTGGATCAGTTCCTTGAGCTGAAACGGCTCTGGTTTGGTCCATTTTCCCTGCAGTTCCATCTCCACTACGCCAAATGTGTGCCTTCTGACATAAACATTTTGAGTTACTATATCTGTGGTATGAGTTACTATAGATGTGGGCAGTACTGTATGTGTGTGGGTGTCCTGTATGTATTAGTACAGCAGTTGAGATGGAAGGGGTAAGAAGAGTTCCTTGGAACGAAGCACGGAATAGTTAAAATTAAAATTTAAAAAGGCAGGAAAAGGAGGGGAAAGGCAAAATATTGTTGCTTCAACAAAGAACAAGAACTTAGAAATAAGCCAAACTAAATACTCGTTGAATGCACATGCACCCCGAACTTGAGACTTGCAAATGCAGACTCGTACTCTAAATTCTGAGGTTATTTTTCTTCCTCCCTCTTTTACTCTCTCTTCCTTTCTTGCTCTTTTCTTTCTCCCCTCCTCTCTAAGGTATGCTTTCCTCCCCCCTTGCCCCCAGCTCGAGTGCATCATTTTCTGCTATTGTGTTTAAAAAAAACTCTGCTGCAGGGGCTCTGAAATGAATAAAAATGTAATCCTCAATGTGCCCATTGTGCACTCTCATTTGTTTTTGCTGTATCGATTTATCAGCAGAGGGAAATTACTCGCTGGAAGAGAGGATGCCAGTCAGAATGACATTTATTTCATAGTACAAGGAGGCTCTCCAGCGTGTTTCCATGTAACCCAGATATTGGAGCTGTAAAAGGGCTTGTAACAAGGTTTAGTGCTATGATTAGATTGCGTGGAGCACCTTGCTTTCATAACAACAGGCACTTGGCAGGAGCCAAGGCCTCAGGTTATGGTCAACTTTTTTATTTCCTTTTACCTTAACACAGAGTACTTGGCTTGCACCTCAAAATGTCCCTCTGTTACAAACTCACACATGCCAACTTGTGAAATCTTACTTGGTATTTATAAGAGTCTTCAACATTCATGCCACTGAGTTAAAAAGAGGAAGAAAAAACCCCCCAAAAAAGTAAACTATTTACTTGTTAACATTTTTAGCTTTGTCCTTCCTTGTAGTTCTTGCGAAGCAATTTTTTCTTCCAGTGACTGTAAGCTATGGTCAAGGTAAAAACGGAGCATATTTTTTACACAAAACCTGTAATAGGTATATACAAGTTGCAAATAAAGATGGGACTCAGGAGGCTGAATTGTGGTTTGTGCTTGGCTGCTGGTGCTGGATAGTTTGTGCTGAGGGCTTTGCTGTGGTTTTCATGGGGTCAGTTTAGCTCAGGAGCCCCTTTTCAACAGCACTGAAGGTCAGGTGGTTCAAGGCAAGATTCACAAATCCCAGAGTGGGTCTTGCTCCATGGCACTGCTCTTCAGCAGGAAGATGCTGGTGTGTTCTCCACAGCGTTTATGTACCTTAGGAACTGATGCTGGTGGGGAGACCACCTCTCCTGGCCACCAGAGCAACGTGGGGAAATAGGCAGTAGGAGGTATGGGAAGTTATGTCTGTGTTGAAGATTGCTTGATGCTTTCCATCCTAAAACTCTCAGTTCAGCTGTTCATATCTTTGCCAAACGATTTCAGCTTTGGCTGATATTTTCCATTTTGGGTGTTTGCCTCAGACATTTTAAAAAAAAATTAAAATAATTTTTCAGCCAAAATGGCTCAGCTGTCCCTAAGCTGAGAGAAAAAAAAAAAAGTTGTTTTGCTTTTATTAAAAATATTCTCACTGTCTCAATGGAAAGCTCAGCTCCCAAGTTACAAGCCTCTGAAATTCTAAATTGTTTATCCAGTAGCAACTTTATTGAGTGATAAAATTTAAACAGGTTTACCTAGACCGTGGATTTTTTTGCTGGACTGTGAACCCACTGGCTTTCATATCTCTGCTGCCTTTGTCTTTGGGATGGTGGCTGGGAAGTCATGATTAAGGTGAGCTTAGCTAGAACTACTTAAATCCATCTACCTGCATTTCTCTTTCTCTTTTAAACAGAGGGATAAAACTGTTGGTACAACTGTATCCAGCTGAAGTAAAACTCAAGCTGCATTTGAACCACAGAATGAGCTGAAGGCTTTGCTAGCTAAGCTTGACCTAAACTGAACTGTTCCTTTCTAGTCTAGATGAGACGTGTTATTTTCCTCCTAAAGTTCAGGTCACAAACAGAGAGGGGGCAAAAGAGAGCAGAAGTGAACTGTGATAGAGAACTAAAAGTCAAATAAGTGGCTGGCAGAGGACAACACTATTGCTTTTGCTAAAGTTGGGAGCACACATACAAATAGGTCTGACAGAACTTGTCACAGTAGCAGGAGTGTGGCTCTTCCCTGGGGCACCTCTTATATGTGTGAGGCATCCCATTCTGTGGGCAGGCGTTGAACCTTTCAGGAGAGAACAAATGGCAGATTTCTTTTCTCTGCCTCGCTGAGGTAGCTAATGGCCAGTGCAAGGAAAGAGGGCGTGTACTTTTGGGGAGAAAGATGGAGTCTGTGCATATTTCTGAGGAAAGGCGGTCTCAACACACCTCCCACTGAAGATGTGAGGTGGGCTGAAGCAGCCAGAAGATCATCTGAGCAGCTCTGGTGGCCTGCATTCTTAATGCCTCTTGTGTTTTAGGAGTTATCTGCTTTGTCAATACATTGGATGATGGGAACGTTGATTGATTTGCATGTTATTTTTTCCTCCTGCATACCCAAGCAGCTATATTTGGAATGAAATATGGATTCTGATAACGAGAAGATACATGGGGAAAAACGTAGTTTAAATAGTGTTGTTATCTTAAAACAAATGCTTGAGTAACATACAGGCTAAAACAATTTAAGCATATGGAAATGTATGTGAAATCAATACACTAGGATGTCACTTTTTGCGTCAGAATCAGCATGTGTCTGTGCTGACAAAATGCCATGCATTACCTTTCCCCATCTGTTCAAAGCACATTTAGGCGTGCCTTGAAAAGCTTTTGCAAGTCATGACATAAATACACAACTGGATGGTGCAGTGTAGATAGAGCAGCAATCTAGCAAAGCCTTCTTTAAAGGGAAATTATTTTAATCCTTTCCAGGCAAGAAATTAATTTTCAAGAAAAAAAAATGATGCTGGTATAAAAGTATAGTAGCATTTACCAGTCATATCCACATTAAACATTTCTCCCCAACACTATATCAGAAAATAGCTCTCAACATGGAGAAAATCCAAAATCAATTAGTTCAGTTTAAGTTATCTCAAATTTCATTGTTAGTTGTTAAAGAATATCTTCCAGACTGTCTCTAAACTTTGCATGGAAATTAATTTAGTTATAAGTTTTCTTCCCACTTGCATATTCCAGCCTAGAGAAACTGAAGATTTGCAGAGATCAGCAGTAAAAATAGTACCATTAATTCCCACGCAGTAGTACCTGAGTAGTTCTTCAAATGTCACTTTCTTTGTAATTATTGACTTTTTACTGGTGTTTTAGCAGAGCTTCTCATACTGTGATATGTAATAAACCCACACTACTCTCATTATGAGTGTAGGTAACTACACTCATCTTACAACGAGTGTAATTGTCCATCCTCATGACTTTATTGATGATTTTACATAATTTTCTTTCAAGAAGTGTCTTTTGCTCATAGATGTGCAGAAGGCTGAGAGGTAGCTTGCTGTCTATGGGCTTCCCTAAAGTATAGGACTCTGCTTACATGCCCCAGGTGATTGCAATTTCTAGGGCAGAGTAGCTTCAATCTTTTAGGCAACTTTTAAGACCACACAAGTTTGAATTTCTTATCTATAGTTTCCTTCTTATCTGTGTAACCTTATTATAATTCCATTCATCAGCTCACAGTTTAGTAAAACTCCTGGTAAATCTTGATATACAGCAGCTGGTGGTATGAGCTCTTTGTGTCCATCTCTGTAACCAGAGGGAGCTGTGGATAGAGAGAAGGGAGTGCCTGAAGTGAGAGCTGGTCACAGAGTCCAAAATGAACATTCATTTTGGGGGCTGGTTGTTTGATAGACTTGTGAGGCTGTAGAAGTTCTGTGGAGCAAAAACCTCGGGTACTAGATGGATAGTGCTGTTTCCTGTTCTTGTAGCACCTGGTCAATTACTAGGAGAAGGTGATGGAAGTACAAAGGAAGAAATTATTGTTGGAAGGTTTGTCTTTATAATTTAATTTGAAAACTGTTGCCCTGAGCTTTCTGTCTTTTTGTCTTTCTGTAAAACTTTCTCACGCAGCTTCATGAAAACAATATCTATTCTTAGAATGTTTGCATACTTCTCCTGTGAGAGAAGAAATGATTGATGGCGATGTCCACCATCCAGGTTGAAGAGGTGGCGACCTGTGTAGCCAATCCCTTGACCTCTGTACATATCTATAAATACTGGAGTCAGATTTGAATTAAAAAGAGTTTTCCCTCACAGCCGTGGTGTGGTGTGAGTTTCATTTCAGTGTTCCTGAAATTGGGACACGCCCAGCTTTGGCCTGCAACAGAGAACCTCCAAACTATTAACGGAGTGGAGACCAATAGGAATCATAGGAGTGCTGTCTAATCTGGCTCCTCCTCAGAACAGACCTTGCAAATTTTCTGCATCAAAATTAATGAAATGAAAATGTTTATAAAAGGGCAAATTGGTGGTAGCTATTATTGTGACTTTCATCATCTTATTCTTGGCTTATTATAATGCTATATTTGGAAAGTACTTCAAATAAGAGCCAAAAGCAATGGAAAGACCTTCCTTTTGAAGCAAAATTAGAAACATTAGTTGGAAAACCTCGCACTGTGATGTTTGTTCATCTTTTCACCATTGGCAAATTTTGTTTTTGCTTGCAAGTGCGAACCAGTAGATTAGACACTTCCAAGGGTTCGTTCACTGCGAGGTTTTGCAGGTGATTTCAGTTTAATGCAACCAGATAATTGTAGCCCTGGGGCTTGGCTAGGTTATAAAGCTGCTAATCCAGACAATATTATCCAATCATATGTTGTGCTTATATGAGAGACCTCTTTCTTTAATAGTCTCTCCCTGTGTTTGTAAGTGGTGGTTTTGGTTTGCCTCTTTTTTTTTNTTTTTTTTTTTTTGGGGGGGTGTGTGTGGGTTTTTTTCTTTTTTTTTCCTCAGCAGCCCTATTAAAAAGAGGCTCAGGAGAAGATGAAGCTCCTGAACAAGTCAGTGGAGGTATGCAATGCTCTATTTATACACCCCATACGTGAAATGCACATACATCATGGATGAGCTGGCTCACGATGCTGAAGTGTACGTTCACCTCCGCATTTGAGAGAGGGTAAGGTGGTGGGCACTGACAACTCTGAAAACTAAAGTCTATATTTAGTTCTAAGCCCACATGTAGCTGAAGCAAATGTATGGCAATGTTTTATAAGCAGTACTGTCAGGTAGTGAAAAAACACGTATTTTTGTTTTAAGGAAATTTGTGTGTTTGTCAAAACAAAATTTTTTTCATGGCAATACCCTTGTTTGAAAAAAGATATTTGGGGGAGAGAAAATAAGGTGAAACTGCATGTCAGCCTGAAATCTGGGCCTTTCTCATTTGAAAATTGTTTGCTCACCTCTAATGAAATTTACATTATTTAGCTACAAGAGGGACAGTTCTTCCAAGTTTGCCATCCAGCCTGTTGAAATATGAGAGGTTGATAGGGGTCACGTCAAGCTGTAGCTGCCCCATTCCTGGAAGTGTTCAAGGCCAGATTGGATGGGGCTCTAAACAATGTGGTCTAGTGAAGGGTGCCCCTGCCCATGGCAGTGGGGGTAGAACAAGATGATCTTTGAGGTCCCTTTGAACCTGAAGTCATTCCATGATTCTGTAGAAAATCTGAGCTTAGATGAAAACTCAGCCCCTCACTGCCTGTGCCATGGAAGAAAAGCACAATGTCTTGTTGCTGGTACCTCTACAGCATTGTTTTGGCTCAAGATACAAAGGAGAAGGAGGGGCTGTCTGCCAAACTAACCAGCAAAAGTTTTTGGTGAACTGCTGGGGCTGGAAGAAATAACTTGGAAATGGGGAGCAGCACTGGTAAGAACTTGCATTGTAGTGATTTGTCCCTTTAGAGATGGAACTGACCCCTGTACTGCTGATTTTATAAAGTGGGATTGCTTCCACATACAGAGGAATGACTGGTGTGCAGAATATGTTGCTTGAGCTAATGTGAGGCCTGGCTGTGCAGGTCCATATGCTGATGAATGAGGCAGAGTCCTCAGCTTGTTGGAGGATGTCAGTAGGCTGAGGATCATGTCCTTAAAATAGGAGTGCTGGCTTTTTTTTTTTTCTGGAAAAGCTGGGTGAACCATGGTTCTCTTCTGTGTTGTAGTACTGTCTACTTGTGTAGCCGATTTCAACTCTTTATCAACAATTCTTTCTGAGAAACAAACTAATAGAGTAAAATGAATTGATCAGGATTGAACCATTCACATTTGTCCTCCTTGATGTAAAAGAAAGTTAAGTCCCAACCAGAGCTGTGCCTCTCACCTGAGCCTGCTCTGGTGTCTATTTGACCATCCCCTGAGCTGGATCAACTTGCTGAACTCCAGCCCTTGAGCAAGAATCAAGCATGTCCTCCCTTCTCTTGCTTCCAGAATAAACTGGAGCAGAGAGTGACTGTTTCAAAGTGCACTGTAGGAAGATGCTGTTGTCTCAAGAAACAGCAGTGGCAGCAGAGAGTTATCAGAGTGTAGAAGTCAACCCACTTGGCTTTTCTGGACCACCTCCATCCTTAACTGACTTCAAGGAAGGAGGAGATACGTAAAACTAGAGAGATTGTGCAGTACTAACATTTGGATATCTGTTTCGATGGTTTTTTTAAAGATGAGAGACTCAACTATTTCTCCACAAAAATTCTGTCAAATATATTTATTTGAAAAGGAATTTCGTTTCAGGTGATTGTGGCAAAGTCTACAGAACTTGCTGTGATAAGCTGGCTCTGATTTGTCAAGGCTTGGCAAGTTCACGTGTTGGTTTATGCATCTGAATTGCTTCTCTAGTTTCAGCAAGACTATTGACTGCAGAGTTACAGGTTTGAGAAGTCTCTGTAAGATACAAGCCTCAAATTTTACACTGGAAAGAATAATGTCAAATTTGTAATTAAAAATCTTCAGGACAGGCAAAGTTCTGAGCATGTGCAGTATCCTTTTTGTGAACCTCAGGATCTCAGCTGGTTTTGGTGAAAAACACAGAAAGCAATTAGCTTGCATCTTGTAGGCTAATAATAACTGAACCTTTTGGCAGATTTTGTGATGGAATGATTCTCTCTGTGCTATAAGCCAAATGAATTATAAAACAGATTTTTAAAAATCACTTATTCTAACACAGTCATTTTCCTGTCAGAGGTGCATAAAAGCAAAGAATTTGCAGCCTGGACTGTGTTACGTTTTGCTGTAGACCTTGTGGTAAGGATGAATCTCACATATTTGTGCCATGTTAGAGCAGTTTTTCCCTTTGGAGTGACAATCTTGTGTGTTCTGTTTGATCTGAACAAATTCAATGAAGTCAGTCCCCTTTATTCCCTCTTTTTATATCCAGGTGGTTTTCTGGATCTCATTGGTAGAGGAAAGTGTCGTCACACACAGCAGTCATGATGGCAATGTGTTCCAAGTAATGAGAAACAGTTTTGGGGGGAAGAAGCAAGAGCTGCTGGAAGAGAAGAAAGAGCAGTGAGATGTTCTCCAATATATTGTAGTTCAGTTTAGTTAGGGCTGAGTGATATGTAAGCAATGCGTGAATGATGCTGGTTATGTGAAAACATCACTGACACAGGAATTTTTGAGAAAAGTATATATCACTCCCCCCTTTGAAAATATAGCTGGCTTTATCATGCATCAAACCAGATATGAAATTATCCAACCTTCCCTTCACCTTTTATTTCCCTGTGGAAATAAAACTCCTAACCTGTGGAGTTAGCTACTGTAGGACAGTGCTGAGACACTAGTTATGAGTCAAAGGACTTTTCCTCATTGTCCTCTGCCCTCGTTGTCTGGTGAGTGGAGCTTCCCTGGACCAAATGCCAGGGAAGTTTTCTCCTGTGTTTTTCTCCTGCATGGCCAAATGTGCCTGATGTGCAGTGGGCTTTGTAGCTGTTGTTTTCGTCTTGTTGACTGTAAGCCTAGGAGGTCTTGTCCTGTTTGCTGAACTGTGAAACACACACTGATTCTTCTGAACAGGTTGTCTGGAAACCAAATTTTTAAAATGTAATACTATAATTTGCTCTTACCTCTGAAAAAGACTGACACCTCCACCAGCATTCTCCTAAGCAACCAGAAAATAGTCTAAATGCTTCATCCTCACCTGAGGCTCACGTTCCTGACCTCATTCCTTATCAAAAGCCGTCATGTGCAGAACACAGACTGAAACCATTGCTGCCTAAGGCCACTGTTTAGGCCAAGAATAAATCTGATCAGCTGCAGACTTTTATTTTTCAGTGGAGCTTTTGCTTTTCCTGCTCCTTCTTCAAGAGAGACAAAAACCCAGGAGAAACAGTCACAAAGACTCTACCAGGAGGATTAGGCTGTTCCCTTCAGCTCCTCATGATGCATTCATTACCCCAGTCTCTGGTTTTGTAGGGGAAGCTGTGGAGTGTTAATGCAGGGTTTCCTTGTGCAGTGTTACTTGGCTATGCCTTGTTCTCCAGGACTTCAGCAGAAATGCAGTTCAGGCTTCATGAAAACAGCCATCTGACAAAGTTGTGGGGTTTTTGTTGTTGTTGTTTTTGGGATTTGGTTTGGTTTTGTTTGGGTTTCTTTGGTGGTTGGGTTTTTGTGGGTTGTTTTTTTTTTTTGGGTGGGTGGTTTGTTTTTTTTTTTTTGTGTTTTGTTGGTTTTGATTTGTTTTAGATGCAAGGTAACATGAAAGAAATTATCATTTAGTGCTTAAGTGAGCCACTCAAACATGGGCTTACCATGCCAGCTTGGGTGTTTTAGGGTATCCAGTCTTGCATCCAGGTGCCTGTATGGTAAGGTCTCAGTCTAATGCCATGTCCTTGTTGTCTATGGGATAGGCACAGTTTAGCCATGGCTGGACTTTCACTGGAGTTGGGGGCAGTATTTATCTGTGGAACTGCTGAATAAGCTGGTGCCCTGTGGTGCTCCAAGTCCTTTGGAAGCACAGGGAAGTGAGGCTGAGTCTGCTCAGAGTACTGCTGGGCTGTGAGCCTCCACCCTCAGATCTCCTTTGATCTGAGGGCACTGGAGGAAGCCCATTAAAGCTGTCCCTTTGGCTCCACAGTGCTTGCTGTCACCTCACCTACACATCCCTGTCCCAGTGCCCTCCCTTTTCATTTCAGTGCCCAGTGCAAGTCCTGCCCACAGTGATCTGCCCTACCTGGAGCTCTTTTAAAGAGTAACAGCCTGCGTGGAAGCAGGTTCAGGGAAGTTAGAGATCAGCACAACCTTTTGCTCATCTCTGCCTGTCTCTTTCAAGCAGCTTTGAAGAGGGAAGGTCTCCTCTCCTCCTTCCCCACTGCCCCTCTGCCCCAGCTCCTTCTCCTTCCTGCCTGGGAGTAAACAGTAGATGGTACATGTATTAACACTGAGCTCTAACACAATGCTCCTGGGCGTGCTCTGTGTGCAAGTCCCTGGCAGCCGTAAATTAATTAAAAGTAGACAGAAACCCTAGGAAAAAAGCAAGTTCCCTTCCCCCTTCCCCCCTGCCCCTCTTTTCCTTTCCCTCTCTGTGGGTAAATAGCTAATTCCTTTGTTCCTTGCTGCACTATTTCATTTCTGCCATCATTGTCCTCATTGTTCTCTGAAACAGGAGGGGTCTGGGCCAGGAGCAGCCAAGGTCTTGGCTAATGACGGGAAGTCTTTAAAGTTTGCGCTGCATTTCATCTTCTCTGTGGGAGTTTTAGGACGCATCCAGTGTTTGATCCCCACCGTGCAACTTTGCTTCTAGTTAATTAACAGATCCCCATTACACTCTCTCATCTGCAAGCACATGGGAGGCCTATCAGGAGGTAATTCAAGGCCAATCTGAGTGATGGCAGAAATTAGAGAAAACGGTTGTTTTAGGGTTCTAACATCCAGGAATAAAGCTCGCCCTTTGCAGAGGTACCCTGTAAATTTGGGCTTGTTTTGTTGTATCATTTTAAGTTTTTAAGTGATGCCCCTTGCAATCAGATCCGTGTAAGGAAGTTTTTGTGTTTTTTCATGAAGAGTAGATGGGAAAGCAGTTAATTTGTGTGGCTGCTACTTTGCTGTGCTGGCAGCCTGCATGGTGTATGGTTTTGAGGGCCAGTTGAAACAAAACCGCAGTGTTATTAGCAAGATGTTTTCACCTTCCTTTCATTCCCAGCTTCCCCATTTCCACGAAGCCTATTATACAGGTTACAAGTATCTTATGGCAAGTTTTTTAGTGTCGAGTAAAACCACCACAGGCCTCCCAGCTGTAGAGCTTTGTCAGGCTTTCAACTGAATACTGCCTCTCTCAGGAGTGCAACCTTCTGTCGACTTTGAATGTTTAGAGTTGTCTGATATTCCTCTCCTTCTTTCCTCTTCCCCACCCTATGAGCAATGACCCCCTTTAACTAACGAATTAGGGACTGCTCCTGCAGTTGCAATTCTCAGTTCAGCACTTGGCAGTGAGAACCAAACCACGGCTATTTAGTGCAGCGTTAAATGGCTCACCGCATTAGCCCCCTGGCATGCAAAGCTATTAGCTTGTTTTAGTGTTGTTAAAGTTACATTTGTTAGGTGGAGTTGCTGCTCCAACAGAAACTTGGTACTGTGGGAAGGCGCAGGCCGTGTCTTTGTGGTTGTGTGCTTAGGAGAGACCAAAGTTTCCCTTCTCCATGAGGCTTCAGAGGAAAATTTTCAGCTTTGTTGCAATCGATTGATCTCGACTGACCATCATGCTGTGGCAGGGAGTAACGAAATCATGACCAGTAATCAAATCGTGACCAGTTCCTTACCTGTTCCTTCGTCAGCTTCCAGCAGAGCTGCAGCAAGGTGGAGTTACCCTAAGAGGGAGAGTCCAGCACTTTGGGATCTCTACTTAGTGCCACACTTGGCAGGCTGTGTCCTCAGTGTGATGGGACACTGCTGGTACCCTTGCCCAGTCCTCTGGCTCCTTGGTACATCTCAAGGGAAGAGCATCATGTGGGGTTGTTATTCTCAGGTGGCTGATGTGAGGACTCTGAGCAAGTGTGACTGCACAGCCTTTCCCCAGAGTCTCCTCCAGCCTGTGCTCTGCAACACTGTGCAGCCCAAGAAATGGATCTTTGTCAGAAATGCTCCAGACCTCCCTCAAAACAGGTTCTCACAGATGAAAGATTCGCTGTTATCTGCTGTGAGTGAAAAAGAAGCATTATTTTGATCCTGTCTTCAGGATTGTCTGGAAGATCCTGAACACAGTTCTTGTAGCTGCAGAGGTCACTGATCACACTGGGAGGTGGGATTCATGTCTTGGTGTACAAGTGTAGAAAATGATGTAGAAGGTTCAGTTCACCCTTTGGTTCAGTGTACAGCGTGCTGGACTGTCCATTTCCCAGTCCTGAACTTTGTCTAAAAACAGTATTAATTCTCTGCTTAATTAATGCTACTCTCATATTCTAAATAAACATGAACTAAAATATTTTAAGATGTGTGTATATATATATAATATACCATACCATATATTAAAGAAACATGCTCTAATATAAGGAAAAAACCAGGGAAAACACAAACAGGGAGGTTTGTGTTTGATGATTTCCCTAAATCATCAAAGGGAATGATTTAGTATTTGAGCCTCAAATACTAGTTTGAATCCTGACAGGGTCAGCAAAGTCTTCAGTATTTCTGATTTTTCTCCAGCTCACTGAAGGTTTCCTGGACAAGAGGTAAAGGAGTGGCATCCTTTTGCTCCACTTAAGTTGCAGGAGTTTGCTCAGCCTGTCCTAGTGATGTTTTTTTTTTTTTCTTGTTCTCACTCACGTTGCAGTGATCTGCATCCTGTGTTTTCACAGCAGCAATACCTCTTCATTGCTGGACACAGAGAAATTGCAAAGCACTGGCTGATTTTTTTTTTGGGGGGGAGGGATGGATGCACTGAGGCGAAGTGAAGCTGTTTCATTTGATTTGAGCGCGGTGAAACGGGCAGCACGCTCACAGTTAAGGCACCCTGTTGCTGATGTGACTGGGATAGACGGGGTCCTCAGCTGCTAGGCAGGGATGCTTGGATGTGCCACAGGGTTTCAGAGAGGATCCCCCTGCAAAGGGAAGTGTGTGCCAGTATTGTAGAACGCTCGTGCCAGCCAGCTTGCAGGGTTGATTTGGCATTTGGCGTATTGGTAGCGGCTGCCAGTGTGTGTGGTGGAAGAGAAGGGAATAGACAAGAAAAACACAGGGGTTTAAAATAAAAATTAAAATTATTTGCTTTGTGCCATATGGACTTCAATATTTTGACAAAACTAAGGCCAAAATTAATCATGCCAGGTTAGAGTTTTTGTTCAAAAACATATGTATAACTGTCCCCATGAGTATGTGTTTGAGTTATGATTTTCGTCCAGGAAAACCTTAACCTTTTCAGTTTCCTGTTCTCGGCTCCACTACTAATTGTTCCACCTGGATGAACTTTTCCTACTGTGTGAAAATTTAAAAAGTAGTTCTGCTTTCTTGAAAGTTTCTTAGTTAAATCTCTAAGGCTTTGTTGATTTCCTTTTTAAAATTTTGTTTGGAAGAGTTTATTTTCTTTTTCTTTTTACAGAACTAAATAGATTTTAACAAGAGCTGTCTTGTGTCCAGATTGGACTGTTTGGTCAAAAAGAAGAGAGGAAGGGGTGAAGGAGAAACCAGAGCTGCTGGTAATGGTTGGAGAGCCATTGTATGGAAAGTGGAAGTCCATTATGCTTTTCCTGCTGGTCCTGACTAAGATGTTGCTTCCACTGCATGTGTAGCACAGGGATTTAAGTTTAAAAACATGGAATCTGGCCAATTTGGGGATTTAAATTTATAAAGTAACTGTTCATAACATCTACAGGAATATGACCTTGTGCACCTGTGAACCACTGAATTTTTGACTAAAATGTTTTCACTGAGCACCCAGCATCTTACTTTTAACAGGATATTATTCAGGCTTGCCCTGCATTAGGCCATTAATGGGCAAGCTTGTCCACGCATTGAATTTTTTTTTTTGCACTGGTTCCTGTTGTGGTGCTTTGCTTCATGACTAAAAATGCCATATGGAGTGTACCTTAATCCACTTCATAAGTAAAGCTCAATGTACAGAGGCACTCCTGGAAAGAAATAAGGGTGACTGTGGAGTGGAGCTGTTCTGTATTAGCTTTTCAGGGCTAGTTGGTTATGTACACAAGTCCACATGATGATAGGAAATCTTGAAAGATCCAGTTTTTATAGAGTTCAGGTGTGATTGAATTGGGTGGTTTTGTTCATCCCACTATAGAGATATGAGATGGATATGAAATTCAAATATAGATCTCTATCTTTTTAAAGTTTAGAAGTGTTCAGAGGCAGAATTTAGGCAATCTTTAATTCATGTATGTAAGCAATACTATGACTATGTGAGGACAGCAAATATATCTCTATCTGTGATTGATCTCAAGATCAGCCTATCTATTATCATAAAGCCCCTCCTTTGAGAGTGGGAAGTGGGTGGAAATTTGAAAGAACAAATTTAAGCAACTGGTTTCCTTTCACTTTTAAAACCAAATAGTGAGTGAGGCATAAAAGACCTCCAGTTTGGATGATAGCGAAACATTGCTTTGAAGTTCCAACTAAATTGCATTTCTTGTTCTCTGCTGTCGCCTGTAAGACTCAAAAAAAAAAATTGGACAAGCAGTGATTAGTATATAATAATGTATGTTCAAATAGCTTATGGTATTATGAAAACAAAAATTCAAAAGGCCAATATACTGACAGTTAAAATCTGTCTAAGGGGCAATAGGGGGGAACCTTCACAAAAACAATATGCTGATTGCATGCAGCTACCCTGCCGAGTCAAATCTTAAATAAATTATACATACATAGCTGTACTGGAGCTGAGAAATGAAGCAGTTTAAAATGTTCCTGGTTCTGTGCTTTAGGCAAAGCCTGTATCCACCCTGTGTCCTTAATGCATCAGACATTTGGTCTGTTGGTTTGGGTGCCCTGCCACAGGAACTAGGAACTACCAGGTGCTTTGGAGGCCAGTGGAAAAATACAGCTTTGCACTGGATCAGATATAGGGAGAAGTGTGGGTGAAAAATAGTCTCCCTCGATTCTTTGGTAAGGAATCCCTTTCTCTCAACTGCAACACGCGCCCCCAGTCCCCTCCACCCACTTGTAAGAAATCCTGATGAAGTACTGAGATGTTGCATATCTGGGAAAGATTTTTCCCACAGAAGCAAATTTATGCGTCCAAAAATTCAGTTCCTAAGCAGCGGAAGTTCTTCAGGAATTTGGGTCAAATCTGATAAGTAATTTCAGCCAAAATAAAGATGAAAATAAAATTCTGAACAACAGAATGAATCATTTCAATACACACGAAACAAAGTATTTTGCTTTCTTGAGATTTCCAAGAAGACTCATTAACTGTACAGTCTAGTGACAAGGGCTGCTCACAGGTACTCATGTTTTTGTCCTCCTCCTTCCTAAACTAAAGGTCTTGGATGGAATTTTTCTTCATCTTGCCTGCCATTCTTAGTTCATCTATATGTACAAGCATGGATACATGTTTGTGGAAGGAGAAATATAATAATGCTGTAGGTGTGTGAACAGGTTGTTCCCTGGGAAAACAGTGGGGTCCACTCATAGTGCCCAGGAATATGGGCACTAAGTGCTTATCCAGAACTTGGATTGAAAAGATTGATAATGAAATCCTGATGTAACACTGGCTAGGGCAGCTACAAGAGTATGGTGCATGCACAGATCCTTGTTCTAAATCATATTTAATTTAAGTTCAGGTCCTGATCCCGGTGAATATACTTGAAACCGTAAGGTACAATGGTAAGGAGGGTTTGACAGAAGCATCTTGTTCACAGGATCTACTTTTAAACTGCTGGCCAGCGCCTTCTTTTGCCCAGCAAAAGTTTCCTTAATTCACAGTTATTTGTACAATTCCCCTTTCAACAGTGGAAACTCAGGTTTTAACTTGAAGGCAGCAAAAAATAACTCAGAAACATTGTTAATATTAGCAGACTTTGCTCAAGTTTTTGTATGTTTCTTGGGATTAAATTGCACTTCCTAAACATCAGCTAAAATCTATGCTAAATGAAAAAAAAAATTTTCTTCCTACTCAGGAGGTAATCCAGTTTTTGTCTTTGGCTAACAGAATCAATCACATTCGTAATTCCAAACCAAGCACAAGGAGATGCAAGCTAAGAATGCTTCTACTCTTTGTGTACTGTCATGAAATTCTGGCTGTTCTACCAAAATCCCCTTTCAAAGATTCAGTTAAATTACAGTGAAAAAGAGCAAAATTTGGCCCTTACTTCTGGTATAGTATTGATTACCTGCTATCCTTTTATCAGTTTCATTTGCTGGAGTAGACACGATTTGAACTTATTTTAAAAAGTATATTTCAACATCACTTGGCCACAAACAGAGGCTAATGTGTCCTGCCTTCAGACAGCTTATTACCATTCAAATACTCTGGAGATAAATTATATTAAAAGAAAGAAAAAGAGGGGGGAAAAAAAAGGACATTTCAGCTTCTGACTCATTCTAAATGGAGACTTAGCTCTAAGTAATCAAAATTGCTTTGGTTGTGCATAGCAGCATTAAAAGCCTTGTCCACTAATTGAGTGAAGCGGCTCCAGTGAAGCAGCCTTGCCCCCTCATTATGTGATCTTGCAAGTGCTGTTTGTCATCATTGCTTGCTGGTCTCAATCTAACTGTGCTGCTGGTGCAAATTAATGGTAATTCCCTGTGACAGACTGTGTCCTTCCAGTGAAACCACAATATGGATCTGGTGCCACCCCTGCCCTGCTCCCCTTCCCTCCCCACACCTACCGAAGTCTGACTTCCCACCTCAGGGTATCACCCCTGACTTAGCCCTCCAACTCCTTACAGCTGACTGCTGCGTCAGGGTGTGTTGTGGCTGCAGATGAATTGCACCCCGTGCTCTGCTGAAACCCTGTGGGGGACGTGTGTCAACCAAAAAGCAGCGTTTCCTGGTGGTTCGGGACATGGGTGCCATCATCCGCCACCTTGTGCAGCTCAGCAAGCAGGAGAGACCAGGGGGTGACACTTTAAAGTCAAAGTTAGCTAATGTATATGGAATGCTGATGTGTCATTGCTGTGCTTTTACACTATTGGGGTTTTTTTAATTTATTAAATTTCTACTTCCATCCTGACCTCAAGAAAAGGCCTTAAGAAAGGAAGTTCTTAGATGGGAGCTTAGAGTTCAAGAAATCCGTGCCTTGCTTTTCCTCATGTTTGTCCCTTTGCAACAGATGCTCGTAGTCCCTTTTAATAATAATCTCTACTTCTCATCTTTTGGTTTTGCTGTCCTTTTAAATTACAAACCGTGCTGTGGGGGCTGTCTGTAGCTTTGTGTGTATCTACAAGGGAGCCCTGGTTTCAGCTGGGGCTTCTGTCCCAGATTCTCAGCTGGTATAAGTTGGCAGAATGCCACTGAGGTCATTAAGTATATGTGAAGGGTCAGTGGCATGTCATTGTTATTTGCATTGCTGGAGAGAGGGAATCTCCAGCCAGTGTGATCTTAGCCCAGGTCTTAAAGAATTAACACTCAGTTCTCAGGCATATGGAGTCTTTCCTCACTTCAGTTATTTTTGTTTTAAATGAAAATAATTTTACATGAAAACTGAACACTTTTTAAAGAAAAATATCTATTTCAAAGCAAAATATTTGTACTCTCATTGGGAGAAATTGTAGGTGTTGTTTTGAAATTAGTGCTTCTTAGTAAATTTTTCACTTAAAAATCGACTCACCAACTTCTCACTTTAAAAAACAGTATTTTGGGAAGGAAGCAGGTAAAGGAGAGAAATTTAGACCAAACCTTAGATTTAATTTTTATTAAAAAAAAAAAAAAACATTCAGAAGAATCCGGAGCTGATTGAAATCAAGGTTACAGCTCCAGGTTCATCCTAAGTACTGTTAATCACTTTTCTGAGCTCACTAGATTTTGAACACTGTCACCTGAGCTTGCCTCTTTAGAGCTAGAGTGTTTCAGCCCCCATTAGGTTTTTACAACCCTTAAGGCAGCCTGTCCATCTCTGCTGAAGGGATCCTGGGCTGACTGTGTTCTGGACCCAGTTGGGTTAGTCATCACTTCTCAACTCTGGAATTAATTAATTTATTTTTTTTTTAATGCTGAAAGGTCCCCAGGGTGAGCTGTTATCATTGAAATATAACATAGCCCCATCTCCAGTGCTTTTCATCAATTCCAAGGTTAATGCCATTGTCCTCATTCCTCAGAGGAGACACCCAAAGCAAGGGAAGTGACTTGGCAGAGGTCAGCCAGGAAAGACATGTTTCCATCCACACCCCATGCCCCTGGTCCCGTGGTATTTATTAGGAGAGAACAAAAATAGGGTTCTTCTCTTAACCTGAAATTCTAGAATCATGTTGGCCTTTCAGCTCAAGTAGTTCCTCCCCAGTGGACTCGAAGCCTGAAGATGTGGCTTTTTAGCAGTTCCAAGTCAAGTAAATAATCTAAAAGAATTTTTGGATGAAATATCACTGTACCTGATTGCAGGATTTGGGGATTTTGAGGTATGCCTGGCAACAGTACTTTGGGAATCTGCAGCATCCTAAAATATCTCAAATGGCTGCATGGACTATTTCATGCACAAGGCTACAGGTAAATATTTTGGATGTTGAGTCCCTGTGGATGTGTCACAGGAGCAGGTCAGAACTTCTGGCCACAGAAGGGACAGGTTAGTTGCTTTTGTGTTCCACACTGTGCCCAATTGACAGGACAAACACCGAGTTTACTGCTTGAGTATAAGCTCAGAGATCTCTGTGTGGGGTTGAAATAATTTCTCAGATTTACAGCATATATATAGCTGGTGATACAGCAAAAATAACTGTTATAGACACTGCAGGATCAATACTGGAGGTGCAGGTGAATGCTCTCTCAAATGACTGTGGGAAACAAAATAAATCTTAGTTTTGCTGCTTCAGAAAAATAAAATTGTCAAGGTTTTTAACTCTCTGCCAAGAGTCTCCATTGAAAGCAACAGCGGAGATCCTAACTGATTTCAGTACTGTAGGATCAAGCTCCAGGTGTTGCAGGACACTTGCTTGCATATCCAGTGTGAAAAACTTTGGGTTCTTTGAACTGGCAAAAATATCTTTAATTTAGATTATATGTAATTGTTTTTTTATTAGAGCTTTAACTTGGTTAAGTATAATTAGGTAGCTATTATATCATTTAAATGGCCAGTGATTGTTATTTGATAATAACAACTTACATTTATATAGTGTTGTGTATCCCAAAGGGATCCCAGATGATTTTAAAGACTCAACAATAAAATGCACAACAAAGAAAAACAATAAATACAATTACAGCATTACTAGAAAATATGAGGATATTAAAAATCTGGCGGTCTGTGGCTTGCTTCTGCTCTCATTTGGATTCATTAGCCAAGCTCACCCAGAGTGCAAATGGATTATTAGTTGTTCTGCCATATCTGATTTAAGAAATTTTCTGTCCAGGTACCTCCTCTGTACTGGGAGGGTAGTAAAGGGTATAAATACCTTTCTGAAGCTTCACTCACGCTGGTTGCTTAAGTGGAATATTATTTTAGGAGTCTGTTGAGGGGCTTGAATTCCTCCCTCTCTTGTTTGGGTGGTTGTTGTAGAGGGTTACACTTTGAGGATGGTTTCCTGTTAGATGGGAGGAGGTTAAACAAATGCCACATGCCTGCAGCATCAGAGAGGGAACTCAGACAGTGCTTTGTACCACCGGTTCTTTTTTCATAGATAAGTCTTGAAACAGTTTAAAATTTAAGCCTGTTACGGTCATTTTTGGGTTCTCCATGTAGCACATGAGGTGCACAGTGCAGCTTATGCCTCTTGAGCTCTGCTTCCAGGCTTTTTCATGTTTAAGTTTCTCCCCCAAAAGGGTTGTCAAGCACTGGAACAGGCAGCCCAGGGAAATGTTGGGGTCACCATCCATTGAGGTACTTACAGGATGTGTAGACATGGCACTTAAGGACGGGATTCAGTGGTGGATTGGCAGTGTTAAAATCACTGAGCCAAATCATTAACCTTAAGGGTCTTTTCCAGCCTAAATTCTGTGATTCCGAGTGTCCAGCTTTGTACTTTCACTCCTTAAATACACGTTGTCAGTGCTGAAGGAGGTGAAAACTCGAGGGATGTTAATGTGTTCTTCTACAGCACCTTAGGGGAGGCTACCCTGGAAGTGCAGGTGGGAGGCAGGGAAGTTCTGCTGCAGCTGGAACTCCACAGACGAGAGGCATGGAAACTGGCCCTGCCTCCTAGAGGGTGCTAGAAAGGGCTTCAAAAATATAAAAATGAGAATCACAGAGTTGTGTTGGGAGGGGAATGACTGAAGTGATGGGACTAATTTCATTGCTGACCACGAAAACAGAGGTGGGCAGTCAAATGCTATTTTTGTGGATGGGTAATATAGATCACTTGCTTTGTGTTGTTTCTTTTCTAGTGTCTAATAAATTATAGTCTAATTCTGAAATATTTTCAGAACCCCTGAAATACTTGTGAATTAGGAAGTGTTTTCAACTGCTGTTGTTTTCACCTGAAGAAAAAGATTTATTATTATTAATCATAAATTTGGGACTACGCAAAACAACGTGTAAACTACTTTTTTCCCACTGGTTTGCCAGAGTCCTTGTCCACTGAGATGGAGGTTTTCAGGTTCTGAAAATATTAATTTATCCCTGCCTTTTGGCCACAACTTATGAAAACAGTCTATTTCGAATAATTTAGTCTTAAAACTATAGTTCTTTCTCAGTATCTGAGTTTTTCTTTAGTTTCTGTTTTAACACTCATAATGATTGTGTGAAAGTTGTTTGCAGATACTGTCTTGTTTTTCATATTTGTAATGAAGCATGAGGGATTTTTACATTTTGTGGCAAAAGTTTTGCATGGGTCTTACTGTAAAGCTTTCACAATGTCTTTAACTTGTTTTATTTTTGGGAGATGGAAGAAAGGGAAATAGTGACTTAGAGACAAGTTTTCTGCTCCATTTAGTCTATGTAGCAGATGATAAATCTCAAGTACAAATAGTGCTACACCCAAGACACTGAGCTCTAATTTTTGATCCTACATGAGCTGGTGGCCTATTTACTAATCTGTAATCACCAATAAATTTGTTGTCATGTAGTTAAGAGCCTGGTCTCTGAGTAACCTTGAGCAAAGACTCTCACATAAAGGTGGACCTTCTGAAATTCCTTTCCTCAGTGTTTTGGATGAGACCTTTCTCGACACCACTACAACCAAGCATTGGGAATCAAAACTACATGTAACTCATAAGGAAGTGCTATGAAAATGTTGTTTCTTCCTGAAAATGTATCTGAGAGTAGGGTTAATAGTGATGGTAATAATAATAATGAAAGCACTTGTCATTAGACCTTGGAAGAGGATCCAATTTTTTTTCACTCGTCAGCAATGCACAAACTAATGGAAGGGACACCAAGCTGGACAGTGTCTTGTGTGTCCTGCTCTGTTCAACACAAGCCTGTTAAGAATGTTGATATCTGAAAGCCAAATTGACCTTCCATATGGGAAGTTGTAGCTTTTCACTTACAGCTTCCCAGTTTTGTGGAAAAACTCCCTCCTGTTCTGGTCAAAGTTGTCGTACATTTTGAAAAGTCTGGATAGATCCTACTAGACTAGAATCCAGCCAAGGACATCATCTTCTCTGGAAGGAAATCAGTATTCTTCCTTAAAGAGACTTGATTTTTAAAAAATATTTTCAGCCATTACTCAAAAGAAAAAGGTTTAAGCATGTCTCTTTTTTTTAATGGTCTCGTTATTAGTTGGAATTTAAGGACTGAACTAGTAATTACTAATCAACGTCTACCTGTGGGAACAGAAACTAGATGGAACCTTGTTTCACTTATTTAAACATAAATCTCTAAAATTTAAGATCAAATAGATTTCCCCAGGTTACCGGTAGTACCCTTCTCTGTGCCTGTAGGCCATCTACTAAAAAGTGAAAAAATGTGTGTACATGTTGGGGACAGAGGTGCCACAAAAATGTAGCTGGGATTGTTCTAGGCATTGTTACACCCTGGTGGATTTTGTGGACTCAGCATGGAAATGAAGGGCAGACTGGACGGAATAATTTTTTTTATTTGTAATAAAATTAATTATGTTCAAGTAATTTGGAATCCCAGTGCTAAGGACTTGGGTACAATATCATCATTTCAGTGCTTTTAGAGGGAAATAAGAAGTAAATAGAAGAAAGATTAACTTGAGTTGGAGCTTTAATTTTTATTAAGGTTTGTGGTTTTAGAACAGAGACAGAGAGTGACATGACATAAGGAATGGCAGTGCATTAGTGAAAGTAGGTGTCTGAAAGAAACTAGTCTGTGTTTGTGGAAGCATGAAACTGTTGAAAAGAAACTGCTACTTTCACACTGTCACATAAAAACTCCCGACGAGCCTGGCAATGAAGCGTGGAGAAACTCTCCCTTGTTTGTCCAAGAAAAATAGTGCATGCAAGAAAAAATAGTATAAATGGCTCTGGGTTTAGTTTCTGTGGTGTTTGATATCATTCTTTAGGACTCAAAAGAGAGAGGATCTAAATGAGAGCATGAAAGAAAGTCCTGAGATTTTGTTATGAAGACTTCTTTCAAAATAATTTTACAAAACACCTTTAAAGTGTTGAAGAAATCTGTTAGAACTAATCTCAGGAGTGGGAATAACTGTGAGTTATTATTACTGCAAATTCTGTAAAGCATCTCCTTTGTATGTTTATAGCATGCAGACAATATAAATAATAGCTGATTAGTAGTCTAGAGTCAGAGCTCTCTGTTTTCTCCCCATATCGGATAAATCTCCTACTGATGGATCAAACATTTAATCAATCTAGTACCATGGCCTTCAGCACTATAGTATCTGAGTGCCTCCCAGTGTTGGAACGCTCAATAATGCTTGGTTTTTCTCCAGTTACTCTGTACTCCTTAATTTGATTTTGTTCTTACACTGATGTAAATCTAAAACTACTCCACTGATTTTGATAGAGGAAGTCACCATTTATGAGCCTGAAGAGCAAAATCTGTTCCCCCCCCACCCTTGCAATTCCTCAGCTATTCTTAAGTTGTACTGTTAATAATATTTATTTGACTTATTAATCTGCTCCCTCATTTATTTTCCCCGTTCCTGCTGCATCTTTTTTTCTTCTGCCACTTTGGGTATGATCCAAAGTCTACTGAAATGGCTGTCAGTCTAACTATTGATTTCAGCCTGACTTGGGTTCAGTTTCCCACTTGTCTCTCCCTCCCTTTTTCCCCTCTGCAGCTCCTGAAGGGTTCTGTGTGAGCTTGTGGTCTGATTAATTAAAATTACATATATTCCTACAGTTTTGTGAATAAGCACCTTGCTGTACTGGAATCCTAATCCCCATATTTTCTTTAATACCCATTGCTTCTCTCAGTTTAGTTTTCCTTTAATTGAGAGCTCCCTTTCCTCCTCATGCCACAGGTCTTGGTCTCAGGTTCAGCATCTCGTGTTTTATGGGGAGCTTTGCCATAAGCCTGATCTGAGTTCTCTAGAAAACCCAGTGCAGAAACCCCACTTCCCTGAGATTTTTATCCAGGACAATTGTAGTGAGTATGAAAAGGGTTTTGAATGAGATAGTTGTGACTTGTCCTTTGATTTTATTTTTTTTTCTTTTCTTTCCCCTTGCTGCCATCAGCAGCTGGAAGCAGAAGAAAATAAAAAGGAGTCGAGAATTTAAGCTGGGAGTCTTGGCAGGTAAGCGGTGTGGTTTTTTCCTTGCTAGAGAGGCCTTTCTGGAAGTGGTGATGGGAATTGGCAGCATCTTGGCTTCACTCTGGAAGACAAGGCTGGTCCAGGGCCTGCACAATCCAGCTGAGTTCCTTGATCCTTCACAGCCTTTTTGTGTCATTGCAGGCAAAGGCTTCACTTTGCTGGTTCCTCACCTGCAACAGGGGCAGAAAGGCTTCCCTGTGGCAGGAGAGTGGCTTGGGAAATGTAGGAAAGACTGGGGAGGAACGAGCTGGTGTAGAAGGTGGCAGAACATGTCAGCTGCTTGGACAAAGTTGCCCTGTTTGAGGGTAACAGCTGTGCTGTGTGGACAGCTGGGCTGGTGTTTGCATTATTTCAAGAAATGTTTTGCTAAGGGACTTGTGTGCTATCTATAACTCCATTGCGTTATCTTCTTTGAAGCCTCGTTTGATTACTTTACTCTCATTTCCTGTTCCACATGGTTTTAAATGGGGTGAAGGTGAAATACAGTATAAGCAAGATACACCACTTGCTTTCATATAAAAACCATGCTGAAAGCACAGTAACAACATTGGAAAGCCAAGCACTACTCATTGGGCAACTGCAGTGTGCAAAGACAGTTTCTAAGGGCTTACTTGAGGCACATCTAGGGACAAAAGGCTTTTCCTGGGAACAAATGCCACAGCCAGCCTGCCAGATTTCAAACCTGCCTCTGAAGCTCGAAGCACCAAAGTGTTTTTCAGAGGAGGAGCTTGAGGAATTTTCAGTGTAATATTCCTTGTACCCTTGTTGTTGGGAGGAGTTGTCCCATTTCCAAAGCAGGCAGCCTGAGGCAGTCGTGCATCGGAGATAAATCAGCTGAAATGGCAAAATACTGGCGGGGTTTGAACAACTGCAGGTAGTTGTTTAATAGCTTGTGTCAAGTAATCTTAATAACAGGTATGGCTACCGATCCAGTCAATTATATAAATTGTCCTGCTGCCTTTCCCGGGCTCTTACTGAGGCAGAGCTATTGATACCTGAGATGTGACTGTGTGCAACTGCGGTGCTGTGACTGTCTTAAAAGACACAGCTTACCCAAACAGGGAGGGACTGGTTTGTTTCTGCTTCTCTGCCTTTTCTCTGTGGCGCACTGTAATCAGAATCTTGGATTTTCTTTCCCCTCCTCTAAATTTGTGAGAACAAACATTTAAATTTTAATATTCAGAGGCCCCAAAGATGTAAATAGCACTAAGATAAGTGTTGCCCTGTTTGAAATTCCCTGCTGGGTCCACCTGTCATGCTTTGTCTGATGTTGGGATAATAAGCTCTGTGGGACAGTAAATGCCTCCCTTACTCATCCACACGGCCCGTTATGTTGCTTTCTGGAGGAGGCTTTGAGCAACACGTCGAGGGAAAAATACCAAACTCCTGTGGCTGAGAGTTTGCAGGTCGATGAAACAAGCTTGACTCAGACTCCCAGATCAAAAAGTTTGTGACTGATAAGAGAATAAATAGTTTTCTAATCTGAAATAATCTGGTCTCTAGCACTTACGAGAAGACTCACCAGTATTATAGATTCAGTTGCAAAATTTTTTGTCTGAGAATAAAGTATTTGTGCTTTCAGTTTATGTTACTAATTGGCCTCTGACAATGTGGACATGTTTAGCTTGGAAGAATTTATCTTCTGGGTGTGAATATTTGGGTTGGCTTGTGGTTTTTTTTTCTTTATTTGCCATTGCTTTCTTGGTTTTTTGCGATTTTCAAACCCATATATTGGCATCTGGTTTTTTGCTGTGAAGTTACGTCATCTCCAAGCAAACCAGTGTAATGCATCAGGCTGTCTCCCTGTCCATACTGGGTCATGTGTTTACTATTAAAGCTCAGTTTCTGTGCTTTTTCATAACAGTTTAGTTGTCTGCAGGAGCTGGTAGTTAAAGCATGGCAGGCTGCAGATAATTCTTTAGGCTCAGTCTCTGTTTCCACTGCCTTTGATCACAATGCATTCGACTTTCAAATATTATTTATAAATTATTTTTTCACATGCTGCTTTTGATTTTTGTAGGTGTGCCTTTCCACACAATAGGAATAGTGGGTGATTTCTTATTATAGTTCCTTAGCATGTAAACATTGTGTTATTCTAAACTCTGATCAAATTTGAACTGTAAGTGCAGGTAAGAATAGAAAGACACGGATCCCACAACAAAGATGTTGCAGTGAGAGTGGTAACAAATGAGATGGAAAAGGTGGAGAAGACAACTGTCAAACACAGCATGTTTGTGTATATACAAATGTACTTAGAGAGAGAGAGAGACCCTTGTTTATTCCCGCAGTTTAATTTAACATCATAGTAAAAAAAATACAATAGAAAGACCAATGTATAAAAAAAATTCGAACCATCTGTCAGAACTTGTCTTCCTGATAAAAAGGAAAAGCAGCCAGAGATTGAAAGAGTGGGAATGTTGGTATTTTTTAATGCATGGTTTGTCTTAAAGTCATTAAAAATAAATTTATTCAACCTTTTTCCAAATAAAGTAGGAATTTTTATGAGTTATCCCTCTATATGATTTTGGTGAGAAAGAGTTGAGTATCAGTAGAGTTACAGAAACCTCCTCCACACAAATGTGGTAAAGCTTCTTAGATCTCTGTGGTCTGTAACTTGCACACCCAGTGTAGGCTGCAGAGAGTAGCTCTATGAAATAAGGAAAGGGAGTTTGTCTGAAGTTGTATTCTTGCCTCAGATTTTACTTTCGGTTGGTAAATAATATAAGTTTTCTCGGGCAATTTTTCATTATAATCCCATTTTCTGTTGCAGATACAGTTTTGGTCAACCTGAGAATTTAAGTCTGTTTGTGTGGTGACAATGGGAAGTAGGTTGGGAGGAATTGCTGTCACTGTATTACTTCCCCTCCAAACAGGTCTCAAAATGAAACCAGCTGCTAAATTGGTAATCTACAAGCTCACAATATTTGCATGCAGTTCTGATTATGGGTGTGAGAGGAAGGAAGCTCCCTTTCTTGCACATCATTTGTTTTCTGTGTCATCCTGAACGTTGAGATCTGAATCTCTTACTTGCACTGATGGCTTTAGTTTTGGGGGTTTTTTGCTAGTTTTTGTAAAAATCCAAGACCGAAGCTTGTTTGCAAGAATGGCTTGTGGGTGGGTACCTCTGACTGATAGTCAGACCCACCAGATCTAAAGAGGATCATATTTATGTGGAAGGAGCAGGTCCAAATAATAATGTGATGTTTTATTGGAGTGTTCATATGTGAGTTTGCTTACTGTTATGGAAACTGCAAGGACTGTTGCCTAAGAAGGAATTAAGATGTTTTAATAGCAATGAAGAGACTTGGGATAAGGCTCTTTTTTTGTGCCTTCATTTTGCACCCAGCAGTTGCTCAGGTGACTGAGAAGCAGTGGATGAATATTCCCAGACAACACAGTTTAAAATCATGCACATTGTCCATATATCCATGGGAAAATGGGATGAAATGGGAAATGATAACTGAAGAAGCTGAGGGCACCAGAAACATGTGAAATGTTCTTTCTGCCTGTTTTGACAAACAGAAACTATAGGTTTGTTTCTCCCTTTACAAAAAAAAATTCAATGCAAACCAGACTAGATTCTTTAACGTAACCTTTGTGGGTTTGGGTAGCATTAGGTAGGGTGTGTGACCATCCTCCTGCCTAAAAATCACAAGCAACGAAAATAAAGTATCTCCAAGAAACAGCTGACTGATCAAATGTTACCTCTTCCTAAAAGCAGAGAGAAAAGGCTGCTGAGACCAGGAAGGAGAAGTGGCCCCAGAGTATTGGAGAAATGCTGTAAACCTATAAATGCTATGGCTCAATCTGCTTGGGATCTGAAGTTACAATCCTGTGGTTTATCTGCTTGTTTCTGCCTTCATCTATGAAAAAATTCTATATGTGCATGGCTGGATTCTTTTTACCTCGAAGTCAGAATGCTCCTGGTCGCTTCTCTGGTGATGTTTTTGCTTGCTTTTTAGAAACACTTTTTTCTAAACAAAAATTGTCTGCAATTAAAAAGCCAAATTGCCCCTGATGATACGTGATTCCTCTGCCATTCTCCCATGAACAAGTTCGGGGATTATATATATGTGTGCCCTGCACATGGTACCCTTTTTTTTTAGGTACATCATTTTCTTTCTTTCTTTAGATAGTGGGAGTAAGTGAATCAGCAGTTAAGAACGCAAGTATTTAATTTGTGCTTCCCTGTGACAAGTCCCATTGCTGTTCCCAGTCTTGGTCTGCAGGATCTGACTGTCCCTGGTGTGTCTGGGCCAGCTGAAGGACAGGATTTCTGGAAATCTTTGTTTCCAGAAGCTTTGAGGCTGTATGTTCACTTCGTGCTCACTTTTTTCTGAAATGGGAAATACTCTTTATTTAAGGAAAAAAAAATTGAGGTTATTTGTCTGCTCTGCTTTCTATGCTTGTTCAATAATGTCACTTTCTACTGGGAGGTGTTGGTCCAGCCTACCAGGAGGTGGTGTGCATCTGGACTGTTTTTCTGAGATGAGAAATTAAGTCTCCTTCTGAAGGTGTTGTGGACACCTCAGAACATCAGCTAGTGAACATTTTTCATGGTTCATTTTAAGCATCTTTTAAAAGTTAGTTAACATTCCTGCGAATATCAGTTCTGTGGAGCTGTTGAGCTTCTCTAAAATTCAGGCTTGATGCAATGGACAAATCCTGCTGTCTCTTCTTGGCCAATATCCTGACATAACTTTGAAAAGTTTTTGTCTCCTTTTCTGCTTCTTGTCAGATATTCAACTTAGGAAAGAGAACACTTCATTTAGCAGTTTCAGTTCTGAAGTATAAGTAGCATTTTTGGTGTTTGCTCATGTGAAAAAAAAATCATAGTTTTTAATTTCTAGAATTTTGATCCCTTTGAAGACAAAGGTGGTAAACAAATGAATGGGGCCACATGAATAAGTTAATATAAAAATAGAGTGAATTAATAAAGCAAATTAACTTACTGTAAGGATGTGAGAAGATAGATGTGCCTGTTTTTCAGGTGTTGGTGGTGATGGAGAGACCCAAACCAAGCTGATCCCCTTGTTCAGCCATACAGGGCGGGTATGACCTGTGCCAGGGATTTGTTAAGTGTTTGTGTTTGCTCCATGGCTTCTCCAGAAGGAGAACCTCAGGTTTCAGTGCCTGTACTTTGTGGATCCAAAGTGCATTTTAACTGTGGCTTCCTCAGAGAGGAAGCAAGAGCTTTCAGAATTATCTGGGTGATTTGTGCTAGTTATCTGCCACATAAACTCACCACAGAGCAGCTCGGAATTGTTATACAGGTTGCTGATGTGGCACAGGGAACACCCAATACTGAGCAGGAAAGAGAATGGAGAAATGATGAGTGAGAGAGAACAAAATAACTTCACGTTGGGAGACTCGAATTAAGTGAAATATCAGCAAAAGTATTTTCAGGTTTGTTTGGTGGTTGTTGCTGCTGTCATAAGCACAATTAGAGCTTTCCAGTTTGTCTGACCCATTGCCCCGAAATGCTGCTGCCAGTTCTCACAATATTCCTGACATATCCAAATGCACAGCAGAGCTCTGGCTCTTCAGAATCTGGACCAACTCCCAGTGTTAGGAGCAGGAGTCAAATGGCCATCCCTTCTCCTGTGCTAGCACACACCCTGCCATTAACAGTCTGAAGGCAATTTTAATAAAATACATAACCCTGCTGAGCTAGTCTCAGAAGATAAATAAGTGTTGTAGAAAAGGAGCTTTTGTTTAAAAGTAATTATTTAAACTATGCATTACAGGTAATTTTCCTTTACCAGTAAACCAAATGCTATCAGAATTTCAATAATAGCTTTGTGTTACTTATCTAGGTAACACGATATTGTCATTTCCAGGAGCTTACAACGCTGTTTTATTTTCATTTGTGTCAAATATAAGGGTAAATGAGACCTGAATATATATATTTTAAAAATCCAACAACATGGGTTTTGTATAATTTTCTGAGAACAGCGTTTTGTTTTCCAACCTTTTATAGGAAAATAACAATCTAATGATAGTTTCCTAAAATGTGGACTTAAAATAGTAGGGCAAAGAGCGTTCTTATTTTCTGTTTAGGATAAATATGCTGCATTTCAGAGTTGATAGCAAATACAATTCTTTTGAAGGGATTTGTCAATAAAACCATAACACTGTGGCATCTTTATAATGCATAAGCAGACAGAGCCAAACACTAAGTGCTTCAATCCATATATAGCTTAGGAAAAAGAGTGGTATCATTTTTTACCCAAGAGCTTTTTCAGTTTCAAAAATTACATTAAAAACTCAGCCTCTGTGTTTCCTTTCTCTCGGCATTATTTCTACAGTGTAAACCTCTTTAATGATCACAAAATAGTTTGAGGCAGATGAAACAACTAAGGGAGGAAAACAAGGGGGGTTTTTATTCTTGAAGAAGAAACTCTTTCAGGTGTTTAACTGAAAGGATGGCCATATTTTTTCAATGCAAAGTTTTATTATTATTCTTTCTATTTATGAGTATTTTTATGTTTTCTTTTTTGGTGTACAAGGGAAGAAGGGCTGCTGCTTTGAGAGTTCAGCAGCTGAGCCCGTGTGGAGTTGTCCCCTGTGAGGCTTGGCTGCAGCCTCAGTTTCTGGCCAAGAGCCCCATGGCATGTTTTGGCTGCAAGAAGGTAAAGCAGGAAAGATACCCAAGTGCATTAAGGACAATTTTCAATGCGAATTTGGGCCTAGATTCCGCCTAATCCCTAACCTAGAGGGTTTTCAGTGGGTGTCCTAGGCCTTCACAAATGCCTAGCCAACTGAAGGTGGGGGCCCAGGGATTAGGAGGAGTTTTAGATCATCTACACCTGGCCATGGTCTGCACCAGAGTTTCCAATTACCCGAAATGGAGAAAATAGCATTTCCTTACTTTGAAGAAGATTTGTGGGGATCAATGTGTTTGGGACTCTGGCAGTAGAATATATCTGTAACCTACATAGGTAATAGATCGACTTAAATACTTTAAATAGAAGCGGGCCCAATAATTCATTGCTCCATTGCAGGAATAGTGTGACACTTAGTGTTTGTGATCTATGTGAAAGGGGTTGAGATCTTTTGATTAAAAAGTGATACTGCACTAACTGTGTGAATTATGGACACACCTGTTTGCACACTGAATTTACTTCTTGACCTACCCGGGCTGGAGTTTTAATCTCTGAGTAAGAAATTTTTGTGTCCCCCCCTCTAGAAAGCTTTGCCTGTTTCAAGCTGTGCTCGGCTTCCTCCCATTTCTGCTGTTTTGGGGGAAGGATGATCACGGGGCAAAGAGCAGAGCCAGCTGATGGCAGGCAGGGGTTTTGCCACCAAAGAGCCCAGCTGACAGCAAGGTACTGCCATGACTTGGAGCTGGCAGGCAGGAATCAAAATGCCACCCCTTGGCTGCGGAGAGAGCTAAAGATTTGTCTCCAGCAAGTGACAGGCGCCAAGGTACTGTCGCCCATTTTCTAATTTTAGCAGGAAGGCTGGCAGGGATCTTACCTAGACAGACAAGCCTTGCTTCTGCCCAGGCCGATCTGCTGCCGTGGGTCCTGTTCCAAGCTGCTCGGCTGGGTGCCTCCCGGCTTCCAGGGGGTGGTGTGCTGGTGGGAGGGAGAGGGGAAATCCCTACCCTTGTCTCCCCAGAGGTTTGTGATACTTTAGAGCCTGCTTCGAGACGGCAAAACTCATCCCATCCACCAGCCCTCGAGAAGGAAACGTGCACTAGTGTTGGAACCCTGGATGCTGAAAATATCAGGTTTTCTGTTCTGACAGGTGGTGACCCTCAGGAGGGTACTGCTCGTGACCTGAGGCCGTGGGAACGGCCCCCAAAGCTGAGTGACAGCACTGGGAGTGTGTATGTGTAATTTATATAAAAGTGTGTAATGTCACAGGGTGAAATACTTAAAGTTTGGGGTTTAGGATATAGAATATAGTGTGTATGTATATATATATATATGTATAAGTGTCAATATGGAGGGATTTGGGCATTGCCTGGGTCCTTCTTCTTGACTGTCATCTTCCTCCTTCTTCTCGGGTTTGGGTGATCTTTTCTAATTGGCTAGTGAAAGCCCACATTGTGGACATTGAGTGATCTTTAATTGGCTTATAAATAAAAATCATTTAGATGTTGGGTTTTATTTGGTTTTGCCTATTGTTTAAAAGTCCTTGAAACAAGTTAGAAGGAGACATTTTCTTGCCTTGCAAGACAGAGCTCACACCTCGTGAGACTGTAACTTAGATAAGAAATAATAAACAACCCAGTCTGAATGAGATACCATCATGTCTGGTGTCTTCTGTCCAGACCTGGCTAGAGATGACATGTCCACACGTTGGAATGTTATTGCTAATGCAGGGATTGGGTTGGGAAGCCTTGTTGGAAGTGCCTGTGACAGTACAAGAACTGGCACACACATGAGAAGCTCCTGCATGCCCTCCAGCCTGGTGCCTTGGGTGTGGTTCTGGTGCAGAAGCAGAAGAGGAAGAAGTGGTTACAGGAGTTCACCAGAGGGGAAAGAGAGCGGGTCTTCCCCCCTGCGAAGTGATGCCCCAGGCATATGTGATCATTACACAGGGTTTTCTGCCAAATTGCTCTGATTTTGGCTTTTGACTTTGGAAGTAAGTGTCTAGGGAAAGGTAGGAAGGAATCTGAACTAATTTCACGTCACCTCCTTTCGTTGGTTTACAAGTCGCCGTCAGAGCTTGGAGGCTGTGTTCTGCCATGCGTCCATCCACCTCTCTGCCTGTTGCACCGGGGTGTGAGATTCACTTTAGGAAACAGTGAAGCATTTTCTGCTGGTTTAGCTTGCTCAGTTGGTTCTTTGGCAACTCAGACAAATGCCAACGAGGCACTGGCTTTGAGTCGTAGACAGCAAATGCGATCTGTCACATTTTGAAAATATCTGTAAGGACACTGCAGCCAATAGTGCAGCTGTGCTTTTCCAATAGCCCATATTCAGATGGAATATGACATTGAAAAGAGTCTATTGGCATGTATTATTACCATATTATTAACACTGGATTTTATTAATGTGTTTTTCATTTGTGTAATAATGACATGGGCAGTATTTAACTATTCTGGGCTTTACGTAAATAATTATTGGGAGTGTTCTTTTGTCAAATAGGTTTGGAAGAGGACAATGCAGAATTGATGTTTATCCCATCTTTCAAAGATCATTTTTACCATCTCCTCTAAAAGCTGTACTTGCTCCAAGCACATCTTGCTTGATGGAGGATAAGTTCTGCCATTTTGAGAGGGGTAGTTTTTATTTATAATTGTGAATGTGTTTAGCCACATGAGGCTGTCAATCAGTGAGACGAAAGCCCAGTAGGATTATTTCTGTAAGTGGCCAATTTCCCCCACCCTTTCGCTCCAAATCAAGGACAGATGAAAGGTCATGATTAAAACAGTGATTTTTTTTCCTAAATTGTAAGTAACAGTTTGCAACTGTTTTTTTACCAAGATGTCAAAACTGTATTTTATCTTGGGAAAAGAGGGAAGGAAGAAAATTATAAGTTCTTGAAAATGTTGGCAATTTTCCAAATGGTTGTGTTGAAATTTATTTTAATTATTGTACTTGTGTCAGTTCCTAGCAAGGGTAAAAGGGGGGGAAATAATTCAGTACAGTATTATGCAGCTATGGATTAAACAATTAATGGTGAACCTCTGTATCCTATTAGTATATTTGAGTTCATTATTTCAACAAATTGTTTCATGAGCCAGTGACTAGTGGATTTAACCATTTATTTTATAGTCAAAACAGAAGAATAATTGGCTAGTTGGAGGGTCTTTATGCGTATGAATCCATCCAAGGAATTAACCTGAGACCATCAAATAATGCAGAATGTCATCAGGAGGTTATTTTGTCCCAAGAGTTTGGTTTTCTTATGTGCAGTTAAGGAACTTGCAGTCTGGGAGGGTTTTGGCAGCTGTCTGGTGATCATTGTAGCAGCCATCGTCGCTAAAATTGTGGAGGGCTTTGGTGTAATCAGCAATTCCCTGGAGAGCCCCTCAGTTGGCACTGTATGTGGTGTTCTTCTCTTGGATATGTGCTAACCACTCACGAGTCAGAAATAACACTTCACTGGTCACAGCATTTAGACAATCACCAAAGTAAATACCTCTTCAGGCTCAGTTTTGTGTGCAAGATCTATTAACAATGGCCAGACATTCTCAAGAAGAGTGTCTTTTTAGACAGAATCATCTAAACATGTGAGGATCTCACTAATTTGTCTCTTTGCAGTTCACCTTAGAAGTATGCCAGGTCCCTCATGATACCCTCGTGGAGTTTGGGCCAGATGTATCTTCAAAAATATTACTTGCATTAAATATTTTCCTCTCAAATTAGGCATGAAATCAAGATGCTGTCTTTCTGTGTTGTTAGGTAGCACATTTATCTTGATAAAGAAGGTTAAGTAGGTATTATTCTAATCTCAGCAACTTCTGGTTTTCCATTTTGTGCTTTTTCCGTGATGGTAGGATCCCCTTTTTTGCCTAAAAGAGCCTTGTGCCTTTGTAATGCCTTAAAAATTGAGTCATCTTCCACCAGAATGAGGGACGCGGAAATGGGTACTTTTTCACGGATGATGTGACTGGTACAAGTCAAACTGGGTGATTTCAGCCATCTTTCCACTGCTACACAGTTAATCCACAAGTTTGATACTGCACAGGATCCTTGTATGAGGGAGAGTTGGCTGTTTAAAGGATAGACAGTGTGGTAAGTAATTTCTGGGCTTATTTCTAAAATCCTCTGAAAGAAACATCGTGCACTTAATATGCGTGTAGTTTTTATGACTGTGTTTTGCTATTTCTTTCAATTTCTCTGTGTTAAGCTATTGTGAGTTACAAATTTAAGTGAAGAGCTTCCCTTTTCTATTTTTTTTTCATGTGAGCAGATGATGGTGGGGGGTTGCCACCTTCCTCACAAAACTTTAGGTCAGCTAAGAAAAATGACTATTGGTTTTGGTTCTAGTTTGGCGCCTTTTTTNTGTTTAGTTTTTTTCAAAGTATGCAAATATTTCTTCTGTAGTCAGTTATAATGATAGGCAGGATGCTGAAGCAACCTCTGAAGTGTCTGTGGTGGTTGATGAACTGACAGTAAATTCTGCTATTCTCTTACTTTCTGCGTCTGGGTGAGTCACACAAATATCAAGTCACAAGTGCCTTGTGCCACGCTTGTAGACCTGGGAGTGTAGCATGAGATCACTGTTCTCAGGATCTCTCCAGAACATCCAAGTGTGGATGTCGCATGGTTGTGTTTCTGTGTTTGTCATTGCTGGGGAGAAGGGGCAGAAGCAGAGATGTTGTCCAGGCTATGAAGAAGGCTGCTCTGTCATTTCTTCTCCTTCTGCAGCCTGCATTCACTGAAAGCAAAGCATTTCCTGGCTTAGCTCTTCTAATTTCTTCTAATTCTTCTTGATTTATTTTTTGACCTCTTTTCAAATGGCAGAATGAAATCAGAGGGATGTGGAAGAGTTGAAGGTTTGGGTGCCACCTGAGAAGAATATATCTGGGGTCCTAATTGTCCACTCTACAAAAACGGTGCAAGCTAAAAGTCAGCAAGGTAATTGATATGAAGAAAAGTGAATATGGTGTAGGGAACACTTGCAGAGTGTGCCTTTATAAAAATGTAATCAGCAGGACATTTAAAGTGATGAAAACAAGTGGGAAAAGTATATTTTTACATGCAAAACCCTTTCCTTCCCTTTTGCTACAGAAAAAAAGAAGATTATTTGTTTCAGAACTTTTCTTGGGCCTCTGAAAGGATTTATAGATGAAGGTGTGCTGTGCACAAGAGTTTTTACTGTCTGCCTTCTCAATGAATTAAGGCCCTATTCTACCAAAAAAAATAAAATAATGTTAGCACTTCCTTTGCAGCCATCCTGGGCTTCCATGGTGCAGAAGTCAGATGTAAATTCTGGCTGAATTGGGCCCTTATGGAGGCAGTGTTCAAATGGCCTGTGAGGAGAAGAGAAACCATCCAGGTCATGGGCTTCTGCCTGCTTGAGAGTCCTTCCATCATTGCTATAATTCTCTGAAAGCAAACTAATAAAACTTCCCATTGACTTGCACTCATGTGTGCTTTGAGCAGTTATTTACAGTCTATCATCAGCAGATTAAAAATCAATTAAAATCCATAGAAACAGTCAAAGTTATACGCTTCTCTTTGCTGGTAAATTTTTTTTTTCAAAGATTTTGCATTAGTACTTGCTGCTTGGTATTACTGAAGATAATGAATCAGATTTAGGCAAAGCCTGTGCGTCTTTAACTCTACAGAACTGTGCATCTTTACCTTTACTGAAGTCCTGCTAAGGATCTCTCATCCTCTGTGCCTCTTGGCCTCTGTAGAAGTAGGTGAATTTATACAATTCATGTAACTGAAATGGAGATGTTGAAAGCTCTCCAACGCTGTCATGAGGGATGCTGTTGCAAGTGTGTAGGGAAAACAATAATCTTAATGAAAAAATGATAAGTTTAATACCAGTACGTCAGAGTGGAAAGTGGATGTACTGCTAATACATTAAAATAAAAGGGAGTTTGATTTGTATTCCTGACTTTCCATAGAAGCGCTGCAGATTAATTTGGTTCTATCCCAAAATTTGTGTTTAGGTGATGCTGATCTGGGACTGCAGACACCCACTTCTGCCAGTGAGCTGCTCTGGGGATTTTGTAGTGTGCTGTGGTATTTTTCTTGAGCTTCCTCTCCATCCACTTGCCTCCCATTCTTTGCAAGTCTGATCTGTTTATACCATTAAACACTCAAACATAGGGCTGCTTTTTAATTTCTTTGTGTGTGCTCCAAAAACTATTATACCACAGTCATGATACTTGTTCTAATGTTATTCATGTGTAGATTCGAAGGATATAATCTACATTTCTAATTACTGTTTTTATTCGCCCTTCCTGTTTCTTATCTTAATGCAACTTTCATCTGAAATTTACAGCAGCTAAAGAAGCCACGACTTCAGTGCATTGCAGTGACACTCAGGTATCAACCACAAAGGTCAATGCTGATGGCATTGCTGAGACAGAAAGCCCAAGCACTGAGAAACTGGGGGGAGGCAGCAGGGGGAAAATCATAATTTAATTAACTTGTCCAACCTTAATTTAGTCCTCTTAATTTAGTGGTTAGGCTTGTGTAGACTGCTTCATTTGATATAGGGTGGAGATTATGTTGATGGGTGACTTCAGAAAATCTTAAAAGGAGTTGCTTTGTCAATATGGAGTCAGAGTAACCCAGAGTAAATAAGGCCAGGCTTTTTCAACAAATGCTGAGAATAAACAAAATATGAAATGACTGTTTGTTAAGCAAGCAGACTCTATCCTGTGGGTGACATTTTACGTAAAAAAGACTGGCATGATATATTTATATCCTACCATGATACATCTGCACCAGACAACTGAGTTAAGATTGCACAGGCCACTTAAATACCACAGTTCTTTCTTTTTGATTCTTTACTTTGCAGTCTGGATAGTATTTATGTATGTCTGGTGGGGAAAAGAAGAGAAATGTCACCCTGTCCATCACATTGACTCTCAGCTGTTCTCCTTGTTCAGCCTCACATCCAGCTGCACTGATTCCTGCCCCTCTTTGCACAGAGGTTGCTGCCCTCTCATCTTCTTGGGGAGGGGGAGAACAGCCAGAGTGCTGGGGAGGAGGGAGGAGGGCACTTTCCTTTCTGAGAGGTTTTCCGTGTTTACCCATCTCCCCCAGTCAATTCACAGCTTGTCTATGCTGTTGATGGTGGTCTTGCTTTAGTGCCTTTTTTCCACTCTATTAGTTCATATCTCCACTTCTCCGTGGATACTGTCACTCTCTACTTGTCTTACTCTTGCTCTTCCAAACTGTTGAGTCCAATTCCTACATTCTCACTTTGTCCTGTAGTAGCTCCCATGTACCTTCTCATATTGTTCATCTTCCCTAGCTCCAGATGCCAAAAATCCTCTTCTCCTGGTTCTGCAGAGTTCTCATTTCCATGGTAAAATCAGTGTGTGCTTGACTGCAAAGCCCAACCTGCCTCCCCATGGATTTCTGGAGCTCAGGGATGCTTTTGGGCACTGTGCCAGCACAGCCTGGTCAGCCTTGGGCAGCAGGGATGGGAGGCATCTGCCCACTGAAGGTGGGATATTTACTTTTTTTTTTCTTCATCTGAGAATATTTTTTGATTCTTGTGTGTACCTGCAAAAAATTCAGATGTTCTCTGATCTTTCTGCCTAACTCGCTCTCCAGGTTTGTATTGCTAGTGCTAAAATATTAATTTGCTGAAGTTATTATATTAAGATACTGAATTTCTTTTGCTTTCCTTTTTGTTACTATGTATACCTCTTAAAATCTGTCAGAAAATATGTCTTTTTGGAGCTATACAAAAACACCATTGCTTTCAATAGTGCTTCCATTTCATTCTTGGAACATCATATCGCTCTACTGCTTTCAGGATTGATTTGGCTATTTTTTCTTATGCTAAGCCCTGACTCATAACAATTAGCATTACCTATGTGCTGATTTATTTCTCAGACAGAGGTGGGTTTTTTTTCTGAGAGCGATTGTACTTCCCAAGCGTTCTTGCCAACTGAGACTGTCCATGTGCTGCAGTACTGGATAACAGAGGGTCAGAGTCTGTCATACAACCTGGTCCTGTTCAAAAAGAAAAACAAAACTGGTCAAGTTTTCCCTTTTATTTGAATCCCAAGAGCTGTATTTCCAGATAAAATTTAAGGTTCCTACATTTCTGAGTTATTATAACATAAAATATTAACTGCTTTGCTAGAGCTATACACTCTTTCACTTCTTTCTCAGCATATAATTTCTCTTTTTAGATATCTGACCTTTCTGTAATTCTTCTAATTTATGGAATAGTGCAATTTATCTTTTCTTTATCGTCTTACTTAGGGTGGCTGAGTGGAACGATGGAGGGGATGCATATATCTTCTTGTTTCTTTTTTCTGACTCAGTGTTTAGTCATTATTTTCAGTATCATTTAATCTGTGGAAAGTTTCCCCATATGTCAGGCGTATTTTAAACATTCAGCTGAGATCTGTGCTACAGTAAGCCCTTTCAGATATGATGCTCAGTAAAGGGCAGAGTTCAATCTACACCATTTATGAAAGTGAAGCTTTTTAAAATTCTGTTCTCTAAACAAATACCAAACCTGTGTATTCTTGGTTTTTTAAACATGTAAATCAGGTTTCCTTGTGTATATAACTTCCCTTAGAAGTCCACTTCTTTGTGTTGTCTGCAGAGAAACTCAGAGCTCTTAGGTGAGCAGATCTAAACTGTGGTACCCTTTGTAACAAGATATTGTACGTATTAAAAGTTCTTGCAAGAACTTTGTCAGACATCCCATGTCAGACATCCCTCCTTCATAACAGTCTTCCTCTAAATTTCTGTGCATATAGAATCTCAAATTTATCAACAATTATTTTAAAGATCTGACCTCAGTGTTAAAGAGTTTATTAAAAAAACAGTACTGCAAGCAACTATAAGAATACTCTGATACTAGAGAAGCTTTGATTACTGTTTGCTTCCTGCAGAAGTTTGTTATTAGTTTGCTGAGAATATGGAATGTAAGACTGTTTAGTTTTCTTTAGCAAAAATGTTTCGGTGTTAATTGAATGTAATGGGGTTTGTATGCTAATGGAATGGAGATCATGAGGAAAACAGGTATTCCTTCCTCTTTGCTGTAATTACTGAATAATGCTATTTATGGTAAGGTTGTGTACATGTGCATGTCTTGGGAAAAGGATATGGGATTACTTATTAACAAAGAAATGGAATTCCTTTTCACAGGGAATTAGAATTGTGACTCTAGACTTGCTAATTTAAATAACTTGCAGGCTAAACAGACTTTTATAAAAGCATTAAATGCTATTATGTCTTGTGAACATTAAACACATTTTCTGAAAATATTAATTTCCCATTGGTTTTCTTGCCTCCTTCTTGTTGCTTTAATTTCAGACTGCCTGATAATCCTTCCTCCACACACTGGAGTTTAGGGATTCCTGAGACTGCTCTGGTGCCTGTTTTTTTCAGTCCTTTTCCCCTCTTTCTTTGGCTTTTACCTCTGTTCTCATTAGCCTTGGATGTTCACTATGTGCACTGATTCAGGCTGAGGGCACCAACTGGTGATGAATTTGCAGCATCCTGATACCGTCATACTGTAAACCCTGAGTGTGGTACCCTAGCAGCTGTGGGTCTTCCCAAATCCCAAAAACCTGGTACTTTGTTACTTCTAAACCTGGAAGACCTGTGCACTGCAGAAACGTGAGGGAGAAATAGATAATCTATGATTTTTTTAGGGGAAATCAATAAAAAATGTTCTAACTCCAGAGACTGATACACATCAGTCTGTTTGGCTTGTATTTTAAAGACTGAGCAAAGAAGAGGTTGACCTTTTTCCTGAGGGCAGAGGAGAGAGTTAGAATAAGTTGAAATTCTGTATTTATAACTGCATCTTCAGCAGCTACAAGCCTCTTAAATCTAACATTTAAGATTCTGATCTTAAATGTTAGTGTGTGGGGCAATTTCATGATTACCATTTTTTTAGAGAGTCACGAGACAATGCAATTTGGAAGAGATCTTGAAAAAATCATGTCATCCAGCCTTTCTCATATTAGAGAGTTTTAAGATGAGATATTTTTGGGGCAGCCCACCATGGCAAGCAAAAAAAGAAAAAAGAAAAATTGAACAGTACAGCTTACTCTTATCCTGAAGTCAAACAGTTCTGTAGGCCGTGCTCCATCCTGACAGGTTCATGAAAGTTTGAATGAAATATGATTGTAATCTTGGACATTGGTTATATAGCTCCTATTAACTCATATTGGCTACTGATTATGCAATTTCTGTGCTGGTCACTTCGATTAGCCTTGATCATTTGAAAAAAAAAATCAATTCACTCTCCTGGTTTTAATTTTGATAATTCAAATTCATGGTGTTCTTCATCTGCTTTGTTTGATGCCGTACATAAATCACGGTTATAGACGAAACCAATTCCTGAATGAAAAGTTTCAATTTTCTTTTCTTTTTGGCTACAACTATGCAAAGAAATCATCATTTGGGCAACTAATATGCCTAAGTATCCTTCAGAAGGAACTGTGATATATTAGAGCTGTTCAAATGTCCTCACAAATCATGTTGCCTTGCAGCTTTGATCCTGAAATATGTGAAATGATGTCTGATTTATGCCACTGATCCTTCTTTTAGATAGTTAAGTGTTCTTGCTTAATGTTATTAAATAAGTTCAAAGCAGCAAATAGGCCATTCTGGGCTGAGGACATCTGAAAAATAGCCTTCTCAGCAGGCTGCATATACGATATATGTTCTTTAGTTTTTTCCTTTGAGGGTTTTTTTTTTTGTGTGTGTGTACAGCAAGCTACTAGAACTTTCTTCTGTCTACATCTCTCACCACAATGCTTTTGGTTTTGTGGGGTTCTTTTTGTTTGTTTGTTTTTTGGTTTTTTTCCCCTCCACCCTCTTGATAGCTTTCTCCTGGGCTTTGTATTCATTGGGGTATTTCAGGAGTGTGTGTGTGATGGGTGGGACACAGAAACAACTTTGGGATCATATGGGGGACATCTCCCAGTCCCCCCTAAACAATGGTATAAAGCAAGCTGCATGACCCAGCTGAAGCACTACAAGAAACAAAATCCCTCTGAGAGTGTAAGTTAGTGGGTCAAATTCACACCCAAAGGAGCAGAGTAAGTTTGACTACTTTAAATGAAAAATCTATTGATACGTTGCCACTTCTGTTTTAACATGCAAAAAGGAGAGAGATGAGAAAATCCTTGATTCTAAAATATTTATCAGTATAAATATTTTGAACTTGCACCAGAATACTGAAATGCAAATCTCTCCAGGCATAAGGGTTGCATAGGAATCACACCAGCTCTAAATTTAGTAAATCTTTTAATGGAAATGTCACACAGTTCAGACACAAGATTTAGGGATTTTAGTATGTTATAGGAGCTTTATAACTAATATTATACTTGGAAAATTTCAGTAGGAAGTATTAAAACAGCATTTCCAGTGGGATATGATCTGTGTTGAAGCAGTGATCACCATCTTGGTCACCTCCTGCTGGAGAAGAGCTGTTTGTTGGGGAAAACTCCCCAATGCTGTCTTGCAACACCAGTGCCTGAACACCAGGCTTTCCAATATAAGATAGAAAACAAAGATAAAATTGTACTGTACTCTCTATCATGTTTATTTTGATGTCTACCTTTGTAAGAATATGAATATTGAAATTTTATAAGTATAAAAATATTTTTTGTGAATAAATGCATGCATTTGTACTTGCTGTTTTAATTTTTTTTATGTAGCATCCTGAGGAAATCCTGAGGAAAGAGCAGCATAGCAGGTAGAGGCTCAGCAGTTGGTTGTTTTAGTGGCTTTTTATCTGCTTTTCATGCCAGCTATTTAACTTTCCTTTTGCCTGCTTGAAAGACGTTATTATCCTGAGATTTTGGATGTCTGGATTGATGGTCATTTTCTGCCATGAGAAAGCATCATCATTAAATCATTTGATGTCTTCTTTACTGGGAACTATGGGTTGTGTGTGCTAAATCACTTCAAACCTTTCTGCTTGTACCTCTCTTAAAGGGTAGGAGGGGTTTTGGTACTGCTGTGGCTTTAAAGAGCAGTTGAAGATGAAGGTGCTTCAGAGGGATTCAAACAAGGGCTCCCATCTCTGCCGCTGTGCCAAATACTCTGATATTCCAGTTATGTTTCCAAAGGGTGCAATTTGCTAATTTTCACACGGCATTAGACCATTGCATTCATGGAGAGATGGGTTGCATTGTATTAGATGTTTGCTTTTTATACTTCTCTCAAAGAAACCCAAAAACCTCCTCCTAAATGATAAATGAAAACACAAAAAGCAGCGAGAGTGTTTTTGTGTGCGTGGTGGAGGTTGTTTCTTTTGATGTTGGGAAGCTGCATTTCTGCCACCTAAAGGACCCTGAGCACTGGATTTCGCTGTGCCTGGACAGACAGATCCGATCATTAGTACGCAACAGAAAGCAGGAGAGACAGGGAGGGAGAGGGTGTGTTAGAACTCAGTTTAATTCTGCGGTGTCACATCAATCTGCCCAGTTAAGTGATTGAAGGGGAGAGACGCAGGCTGCAAAAGAAACTGGGCCCTGATTTGTTCAGGGTCACCAGCAGTGGTTTGAAACCATCTTGTTTGCAGATACTCCTTTCATGTTATTAGGCTGCCGGTTGAGTGACTCGGTAAGATTTATGGCTGGGAGCTGGAGCCGCGTGCGTGTGCGCGGCGACGAGCGGCGGGGACGGAGATGTTATTGAGGAGACAGTGATCCATGCCTGCCCTGACTGAGCTCTGCAGCCTTTTGTCTAGCCCTAGTTAACCTCCTGATGCATCTTTCTTATTCACGTGCTGCTGAAGGAGCTCAAGCAGAAGGTGAAGCAACAAGTGGTAAAAGGTTGCTCGTAATGGCAATGGAGACGCAGTGAACCTGGCGCGGACTTACCGACTGTGAAATGATGGAATAAAACTCCGTTTTATTGGGCAGGGCCCAGGTTTATCTTGCTGGTGTCTTTCAAGCCATTTTATTTACTGTAATGTTGTCAAAGCCATTGGCTGGGTGTTCCCTTGTCACTGGTATCCTTGCAGGGAAACATGTTCTTGAGGAGAGAATTTGGAGATAGCACTGGGTTACCCTGAGAGGAAAAATGTTTTTCTTTTTGAAAGCAAGCAACCCAAACAAAAAAAAATAAAAAAAAATTAAAAAAAAGGATAGGGCATGATTTGATCTACCCAACAGAGAATTTAAATTAACTTTGGGTCTTCAGTAGGAACTGGACTTTTTATTTTACCTAAGGCTGCAAAATTTTGAAATACTGGATTTTGATAAATCTCTTTTTTTTTCCCCCTTGGGAGTTAGTCATAATTCAGAAAATAGTTTTCTGGTGTTCTGTTTACACAGTTCATAGTTGTGCCAAGGTCAAGGCATGCGTTATTTTAAAAGATGAGTAAGAAAATTTTCATTGTCATAGGACTCCGTTTCAACTGTGGTGACTTAAAGCCAACACAATAAACTTCAACAATAGAGGAGCTGGTGAAATTTTCTGAAATGGTGTCACAGGGTTCAATCATTTAAGTTTTACAGCAGAAAGGTTTATTTGTATTTAGTTCTCCATTGGTTAAAGGCGTAAATAGAATTTGCTGATACGTTGTCATTCATTGAAAAATCAAACTTTATTACTGATCTGGCATAATTTGTGTGTTGGCTTTGTTTCAGCCTAGTCAAGGTAATTAACTTAGAGGAAAAGACTTGTTTGTAAATGGTTTGTAATCATCTGCCAACACCTTTGGTGTCATGACAAGTTTCATGTACTTTACCATGAAGGTGTTCTACCACAATGTGTATAATTTTCAGATAAATGTTTAAAAATTTTGAGATATTTTTTAAATTATTATCTAAAAAACAAACCTTAAACTCCTTCCTGAGTTCTCTCTTTTATTTTATTAAATCACCAAGAAAGCACCAGTTCTTTTTATCTTAGATAATTGTGCACATTTTGACCCTATAGTAATCTGATACAATTCAGCATAAATGAGATCCTGGTCGTACAGACACAACGATGCCATTCTTTCTCTATTTATGTAAGGATATTGATGAGAATCTGAGGTTATTAAGCTGAGTAAAATACTGCTTTTCAGTAGAATTATCTCCTACCAACAACATGACTGGAAAAAAATGTAATGCTGTCTTTAAAGTCACACAACTGGGTCTTGGCAGACCATCACCTTGCCCTGTGACTGGTGTGGCCACAGCCCTGCTGTGTGACCTTGCCAGCAGACCTGTGCTTCCAAAATGCATGATGGGTTGGTTGGGAAACACCTGAGATTCTTAGGTGGAAAATACTCTGTAGTAGAACTGCACTTGAATTACACCACGTAGTAGCTAATTTGATTGATGGAACATCTTGCAAATATATAGCCTCACTTAATTTTTGGTCAAAAGGTAGATGAGGTTTTGGGTAGTTTTGTGCAAAAATGGTAACAACTATCACAAAGGGAATTTCATTACATTCTGAATTCTAGCAAAAAGAGAGCTTCAGCTACTTTTGAAAGACTAAGTCGTTCTGATAAATTGTAGGTATACACAATTTTGGGAATTACAAAGGAGGAGCTTAAGAGATGTTGCCTGGGCACGCAGGGATGGCGTCAAGGCTGCCAGTAATTTGTTGTGCTGTCTAGCAAGTAAGATTCCTGGTATAAATAATACTTTGTCTGTTGATAAGCATTAAATGTGGAGTTTGGTAGGGAATGTTCAGTATGTTTCTTAAACAGTGAAAACTGTTCTAAAGGCAGAGTGCATGGAAAAGAGAAAAGGAGCTATATACCCATGGAATTATTTGGGGCATTCTCTTGATTCAATCACCTCTTGAAAGCTGTCCTGTCTTCTTTAAATCCATGGTGGCAGTTACGGTACTGCTTCGTTCCTGATTTTAAATGCTTTCTGCCCCTACTTTTCAGTTGCTCACACTTAGGTGAAATTAAGAAATCTAACTGTTGGGTATTATGTTTTAGACCTGCTGAAATAGCTCTTCCTGCTTGCATCCTTATGGTCTCATTAAGGCAGTGCTCACAGCATGCCTGACTCTAGTGAATATTTGCAGACCTCATTTGCCTACATTAGAGACAAAAAGCTTTAAAAAAATCCTTCTTGAGCAATAAACGGTTGAGTTTGTCAGTATCAGTGATCACAGGGCTGGTGCCTCCCAAGGCAAGGGCTGAATGCTGTCCTTGGAGTTGAATAACTATTGAAACCCTCCATCCAAGCCCTTCCCACTGCTGGGATAATACACTAGGTCCCTGGTTTTGAGCTGTGGGTTTAAAGTGTGACAGCTGCTAAAATCAGTGAGAAGTCAAAGTGTGCACCACTCTTACAGCAAGTCCTGTACATCACGGACCCATTTAGGCAATATTATCATTCCCATTCCTGCATTTTTAAGACTAATTATAGCGTTTGGGAATTTTTAAATTTTTATTTTAAAGAGTTTCTTTTGGTTGAGTCAAACTATGATTGATCATCATAAAGCAGCAAACCCCAGATTCCAACAAGTGCAAGACATCTTCGTGGTTTACCTTTACCGTTGTGACTCAACTGGTTTGTTTTCTCTCTGCTCAGACTTCCAGGCTGAAATTTCTGTTCTCCAGGGGATTTAAAAAAAAAATAAAAAAATCCTTGATCTATTATATAACGCTGAGGTCATGCTTTTTTGCCAACCAAAATTTCCATTCTCTCTTCGCTTCACTTGTTTTGTGTTGTGCTCTACCTGCCCACTATAGGTGGCTCATTTCATAATTGAGCTGATAAGAATATATATTGGATTTTTTTTTTTAGTTACTTTGCAATGGGAGATGTCTTATAAACAAAGTGATACTGATGTTATATTTTTATTCAGCAAAATGGAGCTAGAAATAATAGCAAAAATATTAATCAAAGGTGATGTAACTGTCATGTTAATGAGAAGTGCTTGAAGATTACTGAGCTCTACTATAAATAGATAGTACTCTTATGGATTTACAACCCTTATTTGCTTTATTTAAATTTCACGGTACCAAAGAACTGGGCCAGAAAACGTAAGATGAGAGCCTTTCCCTTGGAGCTATTGAATTTTCCTGACAAAACAGCTTTTAGAGAACAGTATCGGTTTACATATGTATAACATTTTTCCTTGTATTTGAATAATTTTGCTACTCTTGTGAAAATAGAGAAGAAATTAAAAAAATAAACGTCTTTGTTAGAGGGATAGTTTTCTCGTTTAAATGTCAAAATAGACTCATCAAATTTTAGAGAAAATTTGGATTAGCTTTTTTGATGGAATCACTAATGGAAGTGAAGAAAGAGGTAAAAGGATGTTTTCATCTAGAGATGGGTAAAGTGCCTCTTCATCTGATTTTTAAAAATTATTATTTATTAAGCTCATCATATTGCAAAGCTCTGATTGGAAGTTTACAAATTTGTGCAAAACTGTTTCCTCTTTACCACAAATTTGTTGTGGGGTTGTTTTGTTTTTTTTTTCTTTTGAAAAGTTCATCCCAGACATCCTGGAGGAGTACAGAAAAATCACTAATTTGTCTGTGTTCAATTTTGAAAAGTCTTTATTTTCTTTGAATAATTGTCATCCTTACCTTTTGAAGCGGTAACCTGAAATGTAATAGTGGTGGGTCTGTGAATGAACATGTAACTTCTGTGTCAGGAATGTTCCCTCTTCTATTCCTATGAGCATATAGTTTATTTTAACCCTTATTTTCAAATGTTCATTAGAGTTTCCCAGATTTTTCAGGCCAACCTCTTACAAATCTTGCACAATACTGATATTTTTATCTCCTCAGTCTCCCAGGGCAATGGGTCATAAGCCATTTCACTCTTAGTTTACGTAGTTAACCAAATTTCAGCCACATCATGCCCAGGTAGCAGCTACAATTACTCAAAGTGTTGACAGTTTTCACTTGTTCCTGGGCTAGACATGCACCCTCCGTGCACTAGAAAATGCAGTGGCACAGGGAGCAGTGTTTCCTAGTTTTTGAGATGTTAGTTTTGCAGCTCCCATCACTGACTCACTGCTGCTATCTTCACATTCAGCCTTTGGTTTTTATGTGCAACATATGTCACTGAAGCAATTCTTTGCAGCCATCCGATCACTTTGGTTTATTTCCATTAGCTGGAAAACTTACTCAAAATAACTGGATGGTGATGTGCTTCTCCCAAGTTCTCCTTTTAGTAGGTATTGGAGTATTATATGGTCTGCATAACAAATCTGTCTCACTTTTTATCAGAGTGCCTTGCTCAAAGAATTTGGGGGTCTGGCACTGCCTGGCTTGGGAGGGGACCAAATGAGAAAGCAGTGGACAAGATTTTTGTGTTTCCTTTTTTGGTTGAATTACCAGAAATTCCATTGGCACCATTTAGATTACTGTGGGAGCAGTGCATGTTTATGCTGCACACAAAAGAAATTGCAGCCCATTTAAACTAGAACATCTCTCTAGTGGTGTGTGGGGGCATTTCTCAATCTATTGACTTAGGAGAGAGGAGCTGTTATGAGATGCATCGTTCTTGAAGACATCAGTGAGTGGAGCAAAACCGTTTTTGTCTGTGTGTTCATTTAGATCCTCAAATTTGGGGCACAAAATTTCCTACCTGACCACTGTCACTAGATTCCCTCTTTGTGTGCGGTCTCCTGACTTTTTTTTTTTGCCTCTTTTTATATGAACCAAGACATTAAACTAGAGAGTGCTTCATCTTATGTTTCCTGTTTCTAGTCCACAGTCATCAATTTTAAGAATACTTCTAGAATTTGCTATGTACACTCACTGAAAATTCCAATTCAGCTCTTCTCCATCTTCATTTCAGCTCACTGTTATGAAGTTATGAAAGCCTACTTGCACAGTCCCTAAAAATGTTCACTTCCACTTTATTCTGTGCATCAGTGCAGATATAATCATTATCTACCACAAGTTAAGGTTAAAGTTTAGAAGTGGTCACAGGTTGGGGTTTTTTCATCTATAAAACTATATATTCCTCTGGAATTTTTCAAGTGAAACCATACGTTTCTGCTGGAATGTGTCAAGCCCAATGAAATTTCTGTGGAGGAAAGTTTCTTATCTCCAGGTTCTATTTTCTCATCAAAACCAGATGAGAAAAATCTGTAAGTTATTCTAATCTTCTGAGAAGTCACTGTGGCTTTACTGATCTGGATAAATTCTTGCCCTACCTGATTCAAACTTTAGAAGTGCTTTTTGCTTTCCTTCATACCAGATAAAAGCCTTTACCTCTCACTTGTTTGGCTGTCTGGTTGTAGTAGAAGGGACCAAGAGACCCAGCGCACGCTCCCAGTGTGTGAGACAGGTAAAAGCCTTTGTCTGAATCAATTATGGTAGAAAGTTAAAGGTTCTGTTACGTTCAAAGTGAGTTCTCTAACTGCTGCTGCCAGGGCAGCTGATTAATCTGATTGCTTGTGTATGTTGTACTTTTAACGCTGCTGGTGTTTTCCCATTTTGGAACTTGAAAGTAGTTTGTAATTGCGCGGGTTTTTTGGAAGAAATGGGAAGCTATTCCCTGCTCAGCTAAATTTGAGAATTTTGAGAAAAATTGTGTGCTGGTCTCTCCTATACTGTAATAATGCATGTACCTACTGAACAAGAGAAAAATTCTTTTTTTTAAATTTGTTGCCAGCATAAACAGGTGCTTTGTCCATAGAGGATTGTGATAAGAGAGCTGGCTGCTATAAACTTTCAGGGGTTGCTGTTTTATATGCAATCAGTAGTGGGTTTCTCATTTAGGATTTTTGATAACACTAGTAGCAGGCAAATCATCTAAAGGCCCCCAGTTGTGTTCCAAGAGCTGAGGGTTCAGAAATGTTATAAATCTTGAAGTATTTATTTTGGAGTGATGTTTCTGTTTTTATAATAATATCAAGCCTTTATATAGGGCGCCTTTCATTCTATAGTACTCCAAAGGATTGTATGGAATTATTAGAGAGAAAAAGCTCCTCTTCATGTCCTCTGCACGCTGGTCACACAACCCCCCCCCAAAAAAGTGAGGAACCCAAAATCTGTGGGCAGCGATTGTCTCACTCAGTGAATTTATTCTGGTTGTTGCTTCAATTTGCCTCCTCCCGACTGCCTGGAAAGTTGTGAGGAGGACGAAGAAGAGCTCAAAGTTGTATGAAGGAAGCAAAATTACTGTAGTGAACTCCCATGTGCTGACAAGTTTCCACAAACCTTCCTATCCCATTGGCATAAAGCTTTGTGGATTTGCAGGGACCATGAAGGTGAAAGCCAGCAGCACTCAGTCCAGCAAATACTCTTCGCAAAACCATCCATATATCTAAACAGGATTTAATGCTTGCAAAAAGTAGCATCCATTCCTGTGATGTTGAAGGGCTTTTGGAAAAGGAAGCATGCAAGAAGCAGGGGGCAGGGAGAGCTTTGGTGAGCTGCCAATTCCTAGGCACAGACTCCTAAAGGAAGATTTCTGGTTTATAACCTAAATGGCCAACACATGGATGAAAGCAAGCAAAACTAAATTAGTTTGAAGTGCTGGGATGGTATACAGGTTTATGTTACCCCGTTTTGAACGGGGTATTTGGTGTGCAGCACTAACGTAAGGCATTTTGGAAGTGAGTTAATCAGATGGACTAAAACTTGTTAGAAATAGAAGTAAAAATATGGCAAGTAAATCACTCAGTGCTGGAACTATTACGGACTGCACAAAGGACCAAAAACAATTCAGTTAATTATGAGATATTTCTTTAAGTGGTGTTCACTTTAAATGATTGAAGACCAATCTGATTCACATTTCATGCAATCGTAGAATTACAGCATAGTTTAGGTTGGAATGGAGCCCTGGAGAGACTTGTCTAACCTCCTACAGCAGTGTGTCATGTTGCCGTTTCTATATTTGCAAGGGTGGAGACTCCACAGCCTCCCAGCTCAGATGCTGGCAGAGGTGACCATCCTCATGGCAAAAAATCTCATACTCAACTGACGTTTCCATTGCCTCCTGTCCTATTGCTGTGTGTCTCTGGGAAACTTCTGCCTTTGTCTCTTCTCTTTAAGGTACTTAGAGGAGCTTTTCCTGCAGCTTTCACTTCCTTTTCTAGTTCCATCTCCAGCTGAACTCTTACATCTCTAACTCCCTGTGTGCTTAGACAACATCTCAATTTGTTCTTTATAGCTTCTCCCATTATCTATAGACTTTGTTCTGCACTTGAGCTAGCTGAGGAGTTCTCTGTCAGCCATGCTGGACCTCTGCCACCCTTGCTTGGCCTTCTACACATAGGGATATGACTACTTTTTCTTTTGAGGGGGAAATCAAGCAGCTCTTGAGCCCCTTTGCCTTCCAGGAAAGTCTCCCTGGGATCCTGACAGGTAAATCCCAGAACAATCTGAAATCAGCTCTCCTGGGGTCCAAGCAGTGGCTCTGCTATGTCTTCCTCACTCCTCTCAGAAACTTAAAATCCTAAATGTTCATCCTGTCCTATTCACTGTGGCCGAGGTTCCCCTTTACTTTCACATCCCTCACCACTTCTTGATGCTTCTTAAGTAACAGGCTCAGCAGCACATCTTCCTTAGTTGGATTGTCCATTTCCTAATTAGTTCTTTGAGTATTTTGCAGAAAGTTTTAAAACATGTCCCGAATGATAAATGTATTCCTGAGAGAATCAAGGACCTTATTCTGGTTTCAATGATTTAATATTTGTAGTGTGTGGTTGTATGGTGAATCAATAAAATAATGCACAAACTCCATGTGTGGCAGTGCTGAAGTAACCTCCAGATTAATTGGTTTTAGCAGAACAGTGTGGAGGGTTTTGGTTATTGGAATGGGATGAAGAGTTTTGCTTGTTTTGTTTTTCTCTTGCAGGGGGGAAAAATGGACCTTGGTAGGCAGACCCTTTTTGTCTTTCTTGGACAAGTCTTCTCACTGGGGTTTTCAGAACTCTTAGTTTAAGCATATGGAAGTTAAATTATACCAGATATATGTGATGTACACATAGGTGTAAAAGCAAAAAGTGTTCCTAGTCCTGGGGGAGTTGGCACTTGGATAACCTACAAAAGCCACTGTACTAGAACCACAGGCTTGGACACTCTAGTACTAATTCTGCTGTTGCAGATTATCTCCTGCAGAGCACAGCTGGTCTCCATGGAATGTCTTTGGTGCACCTGTACTGTGTTGGTCAACCTCTTTATCTGTGTGGTGTGTGGGAGCCATTACAATCTGGAATATGCCAAGGTTTTAGATCCCTGCTATTGTGCTGATGTTTGCTTTGGGGTTTTTTTGTTGTTGTTTTTTTTTTTTCCTGCATAATCTTTCCTGCATCCACTGCTCACAGATTTGATAACACCTGTGTGCTAATAGAATTACAGAGTTATTGATTAGCAAAGGTGTCTTTGTTTTACGCTCCCTTCTGTCTTTATGCTTTATTAAAGAGGGTTTTAGTACAGATGTTGTGACTTTTTCCCTCTGCTTCCTCCCACACCATAAGAGAATATCAGCCTGTGAAGTCTTGCTTTGTTATTACATGAATACAGACAAGGGCATTGCTCTTCTAGACAGTAAATAAAAAAATTAAACATGTAAAAAATCATCTTTCTCCCAGAGTTTCAGGAGAGAGCATGCACTTTCAAGGAGACTAACTCAGTCTCTGCAAATAGTAAAGGTTCCAAATTCAGGTGTAGTTCAAGGAAGCAATCAAGATATGTTTATCCAGCTCCTTAAAGTTTGAAATATGCTGATAGAGAATGCTGGCTTAAGATTTCTGTCACTGGGAATTTCTTGTTCCAGTTTCTGAAAACTGAGACCTAAAAATCCTTTAGTGAATCATTTCAGGGTTTAACAATTTACGCTGAATTTAAAAGTTATTAATTTATTTTGCTAATCTTAGCCGATTAAAGCTTTCTCACCGTCAGCATTCCTGAGCAGAAATAGTACCTTAACTCAGTCCTAATGCAGCCAAAATTCCAAATTACGTGACTAAATGTTACTTGTTTCTCACTTGCTGGGCAAAGCTCATCCTAGTTATGCTTTCTTAGGGATTTTGTCCCGGTGTGCTGATGAGGGGTTAAACTACCAACAAAACTCCCATCGTCTGGCTATCCCTGTTGTTAAAAGGATGTAAACTGTACTGTGAAGTGAACCCATCTACAACTGGCACAAGGCTCGTAAGACTAAGTGTTGGTACACCACAAGATTTGAACAGGAACTCAGAAGAAATAGTGAAGTTTTAGCTATTTTAACATTTTGACCTTTTTCAGAAAATGAACATATTCTCCAAAGCACAGAATATGTTGAATCAGCAGCAGGCGATGTGAAACCAGATTGTGATGTAATCTTCAAGAAAACCATATTTGTAATAAGGTTAATTAAATTTGCTGCAAGCTTGTGACAAGCATGCTGTAAGTTTGCCAGTAAATCTGGTCTTGCTTTATCAAACTGAAGGGCAAAAATTGAAAAAAAAAAAAAAAAAAAAAAAAAANGGGGGGGGAGAGGGAAAAAAAGCTTCCCTTTTCCAGAACGACTAGTGTGTAGCCAGAGGACACGCAGACTGGCAACAATAACTAATACGTTATGAGAGGTTGAACAAGTTTAAATGGGATTTGTCTCTGAACTGAAAGGCATATTGTAAGAAATTTCTTTGTCTCCTTGTGATGCTGCTAAATTGAAAGCACGATGGGAGGCTTCAGTAGAAGCAACAAAGGTTGAAATGATAGCCTGCTGTTTGCAGCAAGCATCATGGCTCCACTGATGGTCCAGACATCTGGTAACAACAGCCACTCCTTGTCAGGTTTTGCCCCTCACTGGGCGCCTGAGCACTTTGCACTGTTTAACTCATCAGACTCTTCTAGCTCAGTATGCTCTGCATCAAGAATGTTTATGTAATAAAACAGAGCTAATTAAACATTTCAAAGGGAAACATTATTTTAACTCTAATTAGATATGATTACAGTTTCCTTATGCCTGCGCTGGGTTGGTACTGCGGCTCTCGTTTCGCCTTCTTACTGAATTCTGCAGCATTGTTGTTTCAAAATAATTTTTGCATCTGCTTAAATAGGCTTTGTGTTCCCCTTGCTCAGAAATGAGCTCACAGTCTTTGAGCCTAGGCCCCTGTATTTAAAGTAACAGCATATGACCCCGAGACCCATGAGGTGAGTTAGTACCTCAGGCAGTCAGGGCAATAGGAAAAGCCCTCTTGCTTGAAACATTGAAGGGTATTCCAGACAACCACGAGTGCTGGCAGGTGGATGCATGCCACGTAGGAAGCTTTCAGCTATTTGTGCTGTGATTCAAACTTCTCATAATTATTAAATCTAGCAGGAGTGGAGCCAGCCAGGTACCACCGAGCTGTTATCGCTCGCACAGATGGAGGCAGGTTCTGTGACCTTCCTGGAAGTCCACGGTTAAGCAAGGCAGTTGTCACAGGCAAACATAAAGCATATCCTTCTGTATGTATTTAATCTAGAAAGATAGCATCTGACAAAGCTTTGGAGACACATCATGTCAGGATACTAAACATCCAAATAGCTGAGAAACAAATACATAGGGAAATCAAAAAGAACAGGCTAATGGCAGTAATAATCAGTGAATATTTTGTCAGTTAAGCAAATGCTGTATAACTTGTTTAGTGTTTTCTAGCTTTTATGACAGAGCCAGTCTGCAGATCATATGGGAGAAGCAGACTGAATATAAGAACCCATCCTTTCTTTGTCATCCCTAAATCCAAGTTTTTACAAGGAATTTCTTCAGCTAAAGGATGTTCAAATGCAAGTTTACTTCAGCTTTTCTTTTGGTTTTCACCCTACCCAAGAATTTTTTAAACTCTACCTTGGGTTTCAGAAAGAAAAAAAAAGGAGGAAAAAAAAAAAAGAAGGCAGGCTTTCATTCAAACTGGTTCTCTGCAGCCCTAATTAAAATAGACTTCAATGAGAAGTTTTCTTTTCCTCTTCCAACTGAAGCTTAAGGGCATAGTTCTAGCTGGAGAGTATATTGTGTTCATTTTACTGTTTGAGTGGTTTGGTAGAGAAGCTGTCTTTCAAATGCAGCGACTACTACGATGCCTCAGGACTCAGCTGTCACATCAAGGCTGTTTTCCACATATATGTATTATATAATGTGCATATATCATCACCGTCAGGTAGCTGAAGTTTGCACATCTTAACATGGAGGCAACTCACTCTCACATTTAAGAAGTTCTCTCTACAGCTGGATTAGAGGTAAACGTGTCTTATTTTTTTTAAAGGGAATAATGACATGGGTTGTCCCTTTGGAAAGAAAAGAATGGTGCAAATCAAAAGGCACACATATAAATCTGTCTCTCCATAAACTGAGCTGCAGTTCTGGTGCAGTGTTCTTTCCTTTATTCTAGGGAAACTGAAGGGGGGAATTATTTCCTTTAAATGTTACAGTCAACCTAAACGACTGCAAGTTAGTAGGCTGAGAGCAGCACTGGAAAAAGAAACCTCCCATTTAGCCACAGAGGAAATCTTCCATTTAGCCATTTAATTAAATAGGAAATGGCAGTGCATAGCCCAGTCATTGTCTCAGCCCTCGTGGAGAGGATCAGAAGAAGGTCAGGAGCTTGTTCATTTTCCATGCCCACGGCCTCAGTCCTGAGACCACCAGCAAGGATGGCCAATTAATACCAAGTGCTTTAGGGGGTTTTGGCTTGTGGGGTGGGGGGGTTTTTTTGGGTTTTTTTCTTTGCCCACTGGGATCTAGGCTGAGGTTGCAGATTTGCTTCGGAGAAGCTGCTACACAGTAGGTGAGAAGGATTCCAGCCTCTTCACCTCAGAGTAAGAATGAGATTTGTCAGTGAAAAGTGGAATAGCGGTGCCCCGTGGGTTTTTTAGTGCCACCACACCACCAAAAGATGGTTTTTTTGAAATCTGTCAAGTTTTGGTTTCGGAACTCAGTCTTGTGGCCAATGCACTGAAAATGCAGTGTCAAAAATGCAACACTGAAAAACTCCACATTTCCTCAGCTTCAAAGAGCTATATTCTAGTTTTATTGTCATACTCATTTTCTGAATCACCTGTACCTCTCTGGAGTCTGTATCAAAGCTATCTCTTTTTATTTGTAAACTTTTTTAAACCTTTCCTAAACAGCATTGCTGCTTCTGGGCTCTCTTCTGCTCCATCCCATTATCTCCAATTATTAAAGGCTCAACTTGGGGCAGTGAAATTCTGGCAAATTTGAGCACTGGGAGCAGCTTCAAGCCAGGCAGCAGACTGATAGTGTGAGCATCACCTGTAGCTGTCTGCCTGGGATAGTATTTGTGGTGGTATCTCCTGGAAATCAGACCAACAACCCCAATTTGTGTAGTGTGCTGTACATCACCCAGCAGATTTCAAGGCACAATCTTTTTTTTTTTTTTTCTCATAGTTGACCTCAGCTGGATTCACTCTCTGAGAATTCAAAGTGAGTGATGTAACTGAGTGATGTTACTGGATGCCTGTGTTTTGCTGGCTGCCGGCCCCTTCTTGCCTGATCCAGATGCCAGTGCTGGTGCTTGTGTTGTGCCCCTGCCATGGCAGCCAGATCTGGGGCTGCAGATCAGGGCTGGTGTGCCCCTGGGAGAGCTGCCTAAACTTGAATATTCTGAGCTGGATGTTTGGGAATCAGTGAAGTCTTGGGCAGATAAGTGAGAGTTTAGGAGCCTGTGCAACTCCCACCACAGCTACTCTTCTGTTGACTTCAGTGGGAGATGGGTTTTCACTGCTGTTCTCAAAATGTTGTATGATTGCAGATGAAAAATGCTTGGCTATCTGTGTTGCTGCCTGTAAGGGACTAAAGAACTTATTTTGAACAAATGTGTGATTGTAGAGATAATACTGCCTTCTATGTGTGTTGTCTATCCTGGTGGGAAAGAAAATGTTGTGAAGACTTGTAAGACACACAGGTTTTTGGAGGAGCTGGCTTGCCTTTCACCCTGCAGTGTGAGTCCCTCACTGGTAGTGTGTGGCTGTGCACACACACACTACTGTACACACACATGTTCCCAGTTCCGGTGGTGGTGAGCAGAGGTTTGGAGATAACTGGGATTTTTTTCTTAAAAATAATTAAGCTTTCAAATAACCATCTGACTGTACATGTAAGAAAGGCAAGAGACAGTGTGTGGTAGCTTAATTTAAGCAGAGCATAAGGTTAGCTGCAATCTTTCATTGCCCACATTTAAAAACAAGTTTCAGGAGCCCATCTTTACAGTTAACCTTTATATCACATTTAAATTCCCTGTTGGAAAACTCAGCTTCACTTATGAATGTATCTAAATGACAAATCATTGGAAATTCAGAAGGAGGGGGCATGAGGAGGATACACTAGTGCAGGCAAGCAGGACAACTCCAGACTTGGCTGAAGGAGCACATATGTAGGTTGAGCTTGTGTGGATAAACTTGCACTGAAGTCTGGGATGTTGGTATGGTTACACAGGGATCGTCTTGGTAAGATAAAAGGAGATGATGATCTGTAGATGGCATCTTCACTTATCTTCAGGGCTGCTCTGCCCAACATCCCAAAGGGCATGGGATCAACTGTCATCCACCCTCTCCATGAGTTTTATTTCAAAATCCACTGGCATCAGCTGCAAGGCATTTGGGGCCCCGCAGTTTGGTGCTGGGAAGTGGTGTGGCTGTACCCAGGCCCTTTGCAGCCTCAGACCCAGCCCTGCCGGCCAGCAGGAGCTGGGGAGATGATGCCAGGACAAACCTTCCTCCTGTCAGCACGCTCACAGGATGGAAATGCAGCCTGACAAGTCTGAAGCTGCGTACAGAAAGAGACAGATAAACTCTGTTAACCACAGAAGCAGGTTTTAAATACATTAAAATATTTTATCCCATTATTTGTTTTGACCAATTGACCACAATATTAAAAATTCAATCATGGAGCAGCTGACAAGTGCAGTTGCCTAATTTTATTTAAGGGTTCTCCCCCCCCCTTCCATTTTTCCATCCTGTTAACGCTGCTGCCTGTGCCCAGACAGTAATGGGCTTCTTGTATGCCCACGACTGTTATGATCATGTAAATTTATTGGTGCTTAGAAGAAGCGAGCTATTAAAACATTACAACAACCATTACAGCCAGGCTCGTGTTGGCTTTCGCTCCCAATGAACATATGCTTCCGAGTGAATGCCTAAACTCTTATTTATGGATTTAATTTAATATGCGGAAAGAATTCAAAATTAAATTTTGTGTCTGCCTCCAGAGAGTGTCAGTGTATAATAACATGGTAATTTTTACACATCTTTATGAGAAATGGGAAAATTAATTCTTTCTGACAAGTTGTAATTATTCGACTTGGAACAGTTGCAGCTGAGCAGTTTGCATGCCTGTTGTCTGTTATTGCACAGTGTAAGGGGAAAACGTGGGGATGGAGATATATTGTGTGTCTGAGAGTTTCTAATAGCTTCTGACATTTTAGCCCTGCATATTATCAGGGTGCTCTTTAAAGGAGTGGGGACTGTAATCTGCTGCCTAGCCAGGGACACATATGTAGCAGTGACTGGAGATGGGGCAGGAAGGATTTGGTTCTGTCTGAGGCTGAGGCAGGAGCTCTGTCATTAATTTGCAAATGGTTAAAGCAGAAAATGTGGTCACATTCTTTGTACTCTTTGACCTCGCAATTTTTTCCCCTTTAATGAAGACACAGGTGGAAGAAAAGTGTTTGTTTCAGCTGCACAAGCAGACCTCTCCTGTTTAAGTGTGTTCTTTTCTTTCCTGAGAGTTGAAGGCACTTAGCACCTCTCAACCTCGAGGGACTGGCTCCCCAAAAAGTTGAGTTGTCTTTAAGAGTAAGAATACTTAAAAATAAACCACTCTTCTTGTTGAAGCATGAGCTTTCCAGACAAATATTTTCATGAGGGTAACTTTGTTCTTAGCCAACTTAACTTCTGTTTCAGAGTTTCTGCTGAAAGGTAGGACACGTCCGTGAAGCACAAGCCTGAAGCATCACTGGATGTATTAGATAAAAAGGAAATTTATTCAAGTGAATGAAGTGTGCATTCATGGCTTTGAAGGCAAACCTGGCAGTAGTGGGTGCTGCATTTTTTTTTGTCCTCCTGGAATGGTCCCTTTGGGATAAACACATACTAAAGGCAATGCTCGGAAAACATTTTATCAGGCACACATTAAAGGAAATAGAAGTGCCACAAATGAGAAAAACACTGTGCATACTTTCATTCCCAGTGATTTATCATAGTTGTGCTAGCTAGAAGGGTGCTAATGGTTTAGAAGGTGCTACTCCTTCCTGTAAGACACTGAAGAGGTTTTGTTGTTGTGGGTGCTTGGCATAGGAAGATACCATGGTTTAGAAGTATAAATTTGTCCAAAATGTAGCATGCTAGCTTTGATTTATGTCCTGGTTGCAGTCTGGGTAAGCTGAGTACAAACTTGTGAGTTCACAACTTCTTAGGGTTTGAAAGCACTTACCTTGAACCAAAGAATAACTCAACTTCTAAGCCTTGCCTCAGGAGTTGCTCTGTGTCCACTGGTCCCCTCAGACTGGTAAAACACCAGCAACTCTGCAGGAGGATGCAGAGCTACTGCAGCACAGAGGAGCTCAGCTGGGACCTGGAAGTTGCTGGAGGAGACTGAGCAGTGCTGCTGGTTTCATCCAAACAAATGCCTTTGGGGGCTCTGGGCACTGTGTGTGTGAGTGTGTCCAGGGAGCTCTGGTAGAAGGTCGTATGCTCGTGAGAGGGACTGGTGTTAATCAGATTCTTTGGGATTCATGCCGAGATCCCAAGCTCGAGGCGTCACTCACTTCCTTTAGACCTGCTGCATAGTGGGCTTAATTAACATGTCTTGAAGTTAGGAATGTTAATGGAACACAGCAAGAGCATGAGCTGCATCCCTAGGGAGCTGCCCCTCTCCCTGCTGGGGTCTCCTGTGATGGTGGGAGAGCTGCCTTGGCAGCACATCGTGGCCTCACCTCACCTGGAATCAGGTTTGTTGAGTTTCCTTCAAACTCAACAGCCTGAGCCTCGACTCTTGGGTTGGATGTTGGGGACTCCTCGTTAAGCAGTTTGGAAGTTCATCCCATTTTCATTGGGTTCTAAAGCAGCCCAGGTGGATCATACACAGAATGGCTTAGTCTGCTGCCTTTCAACTCTCTGGGGACTTTTATTAATGTAGGAGTCAAATGGATCTTTACTGAGGAGCCACAGACCACAAAGTTGAAGTTTCCCTGTAAAATTGTCACCTTTATTTTTCTTCATTTCTTCAAACCCCAGTGGAGGTTTTATTTTTCATTGCAGTGGGTCAAGCATTGCATGAAGAGAGAGTTTCTCTTTTACATGCATAATAATTAACCCCCCAAAAAATCTGTGTTGGTGTGAGAATTACTTCTTGGCAAGAACACGTGCAACTCTTGGGGTGTGCCTTCAGCTCTTGATTTTTCTTTCCTTCCAGGAAAGGCTGTGTTTTATTCCTATTCTGCAGAAGCCTCTCATAAGTGCTGTCACCTGGCCCTCTTAAGCCCTTTTAGACACTCTTTGCTGCTTTTAAGGAAATAGTGCTCAAACCTCTATTTCTGGGAACATGGTCTTCTAGTGCCGTACTGAGCCACTGCATTCAGGAAGACAAGAGTACCAAGGGTTTGTCAGTTTCTTCCAGTTCATTTTGAACCACAATAGAAGACAAATTTCATGTTAAGGCAAAGCCTGGGCTTATTTAGCAAGGCTTAATAACATTCTTGTAATTACAAATTGAAAACAGAAAATCATAAAAAAAAAAGCCCCAACCAAAGTCAAATAAATGCTGTAATTTTATCTGAAAAGCTGGATATAATGATATATGTGTACATTTCTGTAGCTGATTGACTTCTTACCTAACCTAGAATCACCTAGGGAGGTCCCAGGCTGGTGAGAACTCGAGTCTTGGCGATGTCCTGTGACCTGGAATTATTCCCTTCAGTTTTCATTGCCCTTGTCTTTTATTTCCTACTTCCTCTCTTACTCCTCTTTGGAACTAAATATTGGTCTACAGTCTTGTGTACTTAACAGTGACTTTCCTTGGCTCACACAGATTAGCCAAGAGTATCTGTGAGCTATGAGATTGCCAAACCATTTTTTTTTCACCCCTCGCATTTAACTTGTACCTGACCAGCTGCTTTCCACCTACCTTTACCTATTCCTCTCTTAGGTGTAGAAATGCGTCCAGCCCTTGTTTGCTGGGAGATCTTGGGAGCCCACAGAGCTTTGCTGTGCCATCCCATTGACTGGCGTGCGTAGGTGATCTTAGTCGTGCCCTAGGTGTAGCAGAGTGGGATTAATTTTGGGATGAACTGGTGAAAGATACAAGAGAATCCATTTTGTGCTGGTTTTGATTTTGCAGTGCACATGAGCTATGCATTGGAAGTATTTTGGAGAGAGCTACTCTTTGTTAAATGGCTTCACCTAATCAAAGCTTGTTGACTGGACATTTATCTCACCTTATTACCATTACTCTCATGAGACTTGTGCTGGATGCTTTGTTGCAATCTCCCTCCCTTCTCAAAGCAACACAAAACAAAAACCCAACCCCAGAATTCCCCAAAATATATTTCCGCACTGAATTCCTGTTATGTGGCAACTTGAATGATGGCCACATTTTACTAAGACAAATGCAGCTTCTGGAGAGTCACTGCTCATTAAATAACATACTTTTTTTAAAAATGAGGGGGCTTGCCCTTCCCATCTGAGCATAGGTAAAGAGGAGTACTTTGAGAGTTCTTCAGGCTGTTTTGGAAAGCTCATTCTAGAAAATACTCCCACGTTTCTGGTCTCCAACCTGAGTATAAATGATAGGGAAGTAAGCAAAGACAAGTCACCAAATAGGCTTAATTTATTTTTTTGTTCCCAGCTATCACTAAGCCCATTCTGCAATGTGTTTTTATGCATGCTGCTCGATATACCCATTTGCTACTTATGAAAAAGGAAAAAACCTATTCTGTGTTACTTCTTAAAGAAAAGAAGGAAGAAGAAGAGGGACTATTTTGGCTTTATTCCCATATTTCCCAAACTATCAGTCACACAGTGTGTTTATGCTGTTGCTGATATTAACATGGTGCTGTTCCATGTGTTATGTCCAGAAAGTTATCAAGTATTATTTGTCGTGCTGGCCAAAATTCTATATCATAAGTTGGAGTTTTGCAAACGGTCCTGATTATGCCATTTATTTGTAATTTTTAAAAATTGTTTGGGGAACAGACGGTGGTTTAGGACAAGACGTGGGGTTTTCATAACTGGTTCTTGAGACATAAAAATTGCTATTTAAACATAAGTGAGCTTTATCTGTAATAATGCCTCCCTTCTGTGGGGCATTTTCCACAAACCCAGTTTCTTCACACCACTTCTCTTTTACAGATGGCAAAATGAGACTCAGCTTAATTACTCTAGGATTCTAAGAAAGATAGCAGCAGATTAAAGACTAAATCATGTTTCTTAAATTGCAGTCCAGTGTTTGAAAATAGCAGCATCTTTCTTTACTGTGAGAGATCAAGCTCAGTGATAAGTGAATGAAATCATCACCAATAAAATAAAAGGGATCTGGTTGAAATATACATTCAGAAATTGGGATCTTTTAAAATTTTCAAATTATTTTGTTCAGATTTTCTTTTTTTGAAGTTGCCAGACTTATCTGAGATTCTTGTATCACCATACACATGCTTGTGCTCTTCCTGAGTAATCCTCTTCAGAGATTTTCCTGTGCTAACAACAGCCAATAAAATATTGTTCATATTACAAGATCTGGCCATCTTCTGGTGGGTTTTGCTGACTGAGCAGCAAAGTCACTGAAGAAGTTGGGAAGGCTGATCATTGCCACTGATTGCTCTGTCACTTCTGGCTGCTAAATTAATCTCCCTATTGGTTTTCCTTCTGTAAGACAGAAATAACACCTACTTCGGTTTAATGAGTAGTATTGTGTTTGATGAGATAAAGCACTGTAAAAGTTTTATCACAGTGCATCTGCTTCCAGTTTCAACATGATTCAGGCATGCTACTGAAAAGCTTCTCTGTGCAACAGCAGGCATGGGAAGGAATGGAGAAACTTTAGAGCATGCTGTAATTCAGTCTGGGTTTGGAGGGGCAGGTCTGTTCATCTGCACAGGACTGTGCATCATCATGACTCCTTCCTAGTCTGTAGCTTTCTAACTTGACCCAAATTCTTACCCAGTCACAAACCTTGAGATCCAGGCCCAGTTAGGATTTTGGTGCCCCATTTTCCTGCCCATAGGTAATTCCCTCCAGCCTCCCACGGCTGCCTGGATCGCGTTTCCCTCCTCCGTCTTTTCTGGTTCTGCATATCAGAACGTGATTAAAATCATTATATCCCTATCTATATCGTGCTGTCTGTTTTCCTTTTAATTAGGTTGTAAAACAATTAGTTACCACCATGTCTCTCTCTTCCCCCTCTCCTTCTCTTTTTTTGTGACTCCCCCTGTGCGCCCAGAGCTGTTTGTTCTCCCCGGGCGGGGAGGAGGGGGCCCTACCGTCTTGCTTTATTTACAGCAGGGTGAAGGTCAGATATAAACAGTTTTTGTTCTTGTGCTGTTGCTTTCTTTTGTGACCAATCCTGCATTGTTTGGCTTTTTTTCCTCCCCCGTGCTTTGAAGTGCCGCACACCAGGTGTTCCTGTTCTGAATTACACATGAAAGGACCACATCCCTGGACTAATTAACTAGTAAACTGCACCCGCCTCCCCTGGGTTTAATTGATGCCGTTCTTAAAAGGGGAAGCCAGTTTCTTATTCCTCCTGATTTCACACCGTAGTCATCTCCTCTTTATCTCCCTAAATACAGAAGATACTCTTGAATTTCTCACTCCCAGGCCACACGGTGCTTAATATGTCTCCTCGTTTCACAATTAATAAAACAATTATGCTGTACAAATTTTTTGAAAGAAATCCTCCACTTTTTTTTCTCCTTTTTTTTTTCTTTTCCTTTGACTCCTGATTTCTTTGTGTCTGATGTTTGCAGCCTCTCTGGGGAGGGCAGCATGCAGAGCTGCACTGCTCCCCGAGAGATGGAAGATCCAGTATCTCGCTGCTAATTATTTTACTTGATAGCGTTGACCCACCAAAAGCATTGGTGTATACCAACATCTTTGGTGTACAGCCAATGAGCCATTCCATGGCTCACAGTTCCTTTCCTGGGGCAGCATTTCTTGCAATGTAATGAGCAGGAGCTATCCTGATTTCTTTGTTCGGCCTGGTGGTTGCATCTCCGTGGCAGGGTGGGCCGTGCTGATGGCAGAAAACTGTGCAAAGTGGTGAAAACCAGCTTAAAATTAGCAAGCCTAAGTCAAAAGCATCTCATTTCTGTGGGCCCTCTAAAACTGCCTAGTGCAGGTTTTATGTTAAGTGGATGAAGACCCGTCTGAGGGGCAACTGGAGCAAAACAGTGGAGAAAATGGAGAAGGTTGTCATGTGGCACTCACTGTGCCAGGTATCCAAATTGGGTTGTTGTGTGTATAAAGCTTTATAGATAGTAATTCTCACATTCCAGCTGTGTCCTGCAACAACTAAAGGGTATTTTGGGCAAAGCTGGTGGCCCCCTGCGTATTTCTCTCCAGGTCCTTGCACATTGTGGGGCTGTGCCAGTCTTGGGGCACGGGGAGGTCCCAGACTGGTGCTGCTGGCAGGTGTGGTTGAGGAGGCAGAGAAACACCAGTCATAAGCATTTGGATGAAGGTTGATTCCTGTTAGGTGATTTTAGCCCTTCAATGTGCTATTTGTGTCTTGCCTGGTGCTTTGACCTTTAGAGGTGCTGAGGATGATTTCATTCCCAGAAATTACCCAAATAGGTAATGTCTTGAAAGGTGTACGTGTATAGTTAGGGTATGTTTGTCTGCCTTATGTATTTTTTCACTCATCCTGAACATCTTGTATCCTCTATTAATTGAAGTCCTTGTTAAGTCCTGTGAATTCTTTCCTCTGATTTCAGTCAGAGCTAGTCACTATTAATTTGATTTGAGTTGTTTTCAACTTGAATTGGAATTTCAAACTTAACGCTGTTTTGAAATAGAGGAAAAGGATCCAGGATACCAGAAAGTGAGTGGGATGCAGCAATATTTTTAATAACTTAAAAGATGTTTCTCTAGGTAGATGTTGTAGTGTAGGAATGAGAGTATCACGTACCTGCCTCTTTATTGGATACCTGGCAGATGGAAAACTGAAACACTTTGCTGTATGTGAATGTTTAGTTTCAGATGTGGGACCTGAATATTACTCAGATATATATTTTCTTCAGGGCAAAAGGTATTTCTTGAGGACAGTAACTACCAAGTAACACTTTTGTACCTAATTAAGGATGACATGGAGAAATGGGAGCTTTGCTGTTAATGCCACAGAGTTTTGGAGTAGAAATTTGGTGGTGTTGATGTAAAATATAGCAAGAAAAGTGCTGCTTTCCTTGGAAATCATGACATTGTGTTCAGTGATGATGTGAATTAGGACTGCAGTGGGGTTCCCATCGGGTTTTGTTGCTGAAGATCCCACAAGATTCCCCACTCTTCCTTCCCACCATGAAGAATTTGGGTTGTTTTGGGTTTTTTTCTGACAATAACCAGCATAGTCATCACTTAATTCTTCTTGAGAAGGGTAAGGTGTAAACTTTGGTAGGGTGCAAAGTGACTTTTGTGGATCATGCAACTTCCCAGAGCACACTGGGAGCTCAGGCTTTGGAGTATCCCAGCTGGCACTGGAGGACAGACCTTAGAGCAATTAACTGTAAGTTGACTGAAGCTTATATGTCAAAGACAGTCTGAAATTTAATTGACATGCAGCTTAAGAAAGGTATTTTTATATTCTAAAACACACACACACCAAAGAAGGGAAGTCACCTAGTTTTAGCAGAAGGTAAATGTAGAACTTTTGCCTTCATAAGCTTCATAGCTCCTTGAAATCTATGCCTTGCTGTCTTGATTTAAACAGCTTGAAATCTGGAGCCTCTTTTGCATTATATTTGATTGGTTAGATTTAGTATTTCCTGAATTCTTAATTTAATTTTAATCAATTTTTGCTAAAATTTGCAATAAGTTCCCTTTTAAGGAAATTTTTGCTTTAAAAATACTTTCAACCTGGTTATTATTTTCTAGCAAAGATGTTTTCAGCTTAGGGCAGATACAAATGAAAACTCAAAAAAAAAAAAGACATTTTATTGCCAAAAAAGCACTGGTATAATTCAAAAGCACCTCTTGCTAAATCATTTGTGAGTGTCTCATCAAAAGCATAGGATATGGTTTTGTTAGCGCAGATCAGGGCTTTGAGAGTGGTTGTCATGCACCTTCTTAATCTTAGTCATTTTAACCCTTTTCCAATTTTTTCTACCTTTCCCTTCGAGCTCTGATGCTCTGTAATTTTTTGCTGCCTTCCCCTTCAAAGGCAAGTTTGCCAGTATTTTTATGATTAACTTTTATATGTCTGAGTTTTTCAAAACACCATCAGGTTATAACATAGTGTTTAAAAGCCCATACTCATCTTTTTTTATTAATCCTACCTTTCTTTATGAAACCTGAAAGTCCTCTTTACATTTCAGCTTTTATTTTATTTCCTCCTTTGGAAAAAAAAAGAAAGAGAAAGATAATAGTGTAGAATTTTAAATTTAAGAGAAAACTTGCAGTGGCTCCTGTTGTTCTTGCAATCTGGCAACTAACTGAGGTAGTTTCAAAGAAACAACACTCATAGCAAATGTATTTTTCTAACTGTTTTATTTTTCCTATATCTCTCAATCATAATATCTAGAGATGTGACATACTCTATGAACTTAAACAAAAAAAGATACATGGATTTCATTGTGCTGCCTAAAGAAGAAGCTAGCAATGTTTCTGCTTATAAAACATTTTATTTTAAAGTCATCCCTTGTTCCACCAGTTTAGATGTCAGGCTTGAGGTTTAGCATTACCACCTGTGTGATGGTTGGAGAACAGGAAAATGCTAATGTAACTTAATGGGTAGAAAAGCAAGGTATAGTTACTGTTGTGCTGCTAGCTTTGAATGAATAAAAGTTGAAATCTTATATATAATTGTATTTTGGCACTTTACTCTTTCTATCTGGCCCCCCTCCATAAATATCTCCTACCTCTTTCTCATTGTTCTCTCCCAGAGCACACCCTCTGAATCTCCAGACTGTGTGATATGAAGAGAATGTACTGAGCTCTCACTTGCACTCAGATGAAAGACCTGATTTGTTAATTTGAGCTCTTTTTAAAAACAAGACCTAAATTAAGTATTATCTTAATCAGCAATAAAATACATTCTTTCAATTACTTGTTTCGCTGACTTATGAAGAGAACTCTAAATAGTTTCAGCGAGTATTGTTGTAATTGTTTCCTCCTTTGATTTTCATTTCCTCAGTTGTCATCATCTCCTGGCAGCGGCAGCAGCTGTAAAGCAGATCTTTCAACAGCCTTGTTAATTGTGCAGAAATTAATCTGATTTCAAACCCCTTATTGATACAGAAATTCGTGTGCCTTAATGCGCCTGTGCCTGCTCACCTCTTTCACTCAGCGTTTTCTTCCCATGCCAACCTAATGTGCAGGTTGGGTCATTATGTCCCTTTGTTTATTGCCATGTCCCTGTCAAAGTGCACCGGGCTCCTCCATGGGAATACAGAAGCTCCTGTGAAATAGCTCATATATCTGTAAGAAACACTGGTTTCCAGCCAATGTACGTTCCTTATGCAAGAGGAGACGGTGTGAGTTATGTATCTGCAACTCCATCAAAGTGTTGCAGTTGTCCAGTTACCTGCTGCCATAAATCAGGGGATGTCCCTAGAATGAGCTGGGGGTACCACAATCATACTCCCTGAAATGTTGGTCAAATGATGTCACCAAAATAATCCTGAGGTTTTACTCTCGAGGAGCTCTCAGGTGAGCTAGAACTGCATAATGCCCAATGTCCACGTTGTGCTGACAGCCATTGTGTTTCCCTAAGGCTCCTTTGTGGAATAAAAAAACTGTAAAAATAAATTACATATTAAACATTATTTTACAATAAGGGAAAAGGTATTATTATAGCTTTCAGTAACTCTACAAAGGATACTGAAAAAAAAGTTTTTCTGCAGTTGTTGGCATATTCCACTAAGCAAATTAGAGGGTTATTGTTATGCAATCTAAGTATTATCATAAGATACATACAACTGAACAGTAGATTCCTTTGTAATCCTATTTGTGATCTTCATGGCTTTTGTAGTACCAGAAATTAATTTTAGCATGGTATCTTAATTTCCAGACTGTCATCTGTATACCTTAATTGTTCTGCCTGCAATGAAATGTTACCTCTTCCTGTCTTTTACAGCAGCAGAAACATCCTCATCATGTTTGTGACACGATAACTTATACATCATTATGTGAGTGCTTTGCATTTCTTTAGGATAAGCAGTGACAGAGGAGGTTAAAATTTTATCATTTTAATGATGACTAAACAACAGGTTTTCTCTGACAATACAAGTGGCAGAGGCAGGCATAGCTTTTTTAACTTCAGTGAGATTTGGGTCGCGTTCTTAAAAGAAGTTCAGATTGAAGCTGTCCTTTGTACACATGTATCTGTCAGTAAAATGTGCAGCAGTTCTCTTGTGGGGAGGAACTTGAGGTGGGGAGCCCCTGCACTTGCTGGATGATAACTAGAGTGAGATTATTGTGCTTGTTCTTTAAAGCCCTTATTCAGTGGCTGTTAGATGAATGAGAGATGAAGGCTGAGTGTTTTCTTCCTCTCTTGCTGTCACATAAAGTCAAGCATCTGGGGAAGAAACTTCACATGCAGTTCAGGCTCGTGAATATGTAAAAAAATAAAAGTTTCAACAATGATTTTATTTGTAGGGTTGCTCTTTATCTCATGATTTGAAATGCAAACAGCAACATAAGAAAAAAAATCAAAAACATCCAGTGAAAATGCTAGTTGGGATTCATAAATAAACTCTCCATGAAAATCTCAGACTCAAATCCCATCAGAATAGACTTAGCCTTTCAGCCCTATGAGACAGATAAATCGAGTACCATGCAGCTGAAAACTAGCATTTCTTCTGTGAGAGTTGTAAAATCAGCATCCCACCTTTCATGCATTGGCATCAGACTGCTTGATGCTTTATTTTAACCATGATGATTTTTATTTGGGAGACTAACAGTTCTTCCTCACACTAGCTGAAAGTTTTATTTCAGTGCTTGTATATGCGTTATATTTGTTTGCAAACGACCTTACATTTGTTCAGATGAGAAGATAGGTCGTATGTTGAATAATAAAGATAAAAGATGAGACCAATTGAAAATTCACTCCTAATGTGAAATGCAGTCTTTTGCCAGTGACCACTGGTTTGATCTCTGTGCATATAACTTGAACCAAAGCACAGAACTGGAGAACAGCCCCATACTAAGGCACCTCTGCAGTCACTATGCTGAAGCAGCGTTTTCCTGCAAGCCTCGAATTTGTTATCTCAGCGCTGGTAGCAGTGTAGGTGTGGCTGCAGCCTTATGCATATGGAAACTTCCTTATGGAAAAAATATTCTTGAATGTATGAAGGGCAATCTTGGAGTATTAAACTTGCAATCTGTGGGTGAGGCCACATGGCACACCTGCATGCCCCTGCCAAGGCTCCAGTTTCCTTTTGAGGAACAGGGGGCTTGGGCTACATAAATGTCATGTTTCACATATTTGGGCTGCATAAATGTTTTCAGTGATGCTTTTGGGGCTGATGACAGTACTACAGGGCAGTGTTGCTGAGGTTGACACTTCTCTTTGCCTCAGCATCCAAGGACTTTGAATTCTTCCCTGTACAGACCAAAACCATTCTTGGTTCTCATGTTTATGGTGCTGTAAGGTGACAGAAATGAGGAGGCCTTCCGGGGTGATACTGGAATGTCATTTTTGTCACAACTGTCATATCTCTCATTGGTCCCATAAATCTCTTTCAGGTGCTTAAGCTAAGCTAATAATTGAAACTTGTTTTTCCTGCATACAGATATGTACATGAAGCAAAGAGTTTTCCCTGCCTTAGATGCTTGTTTTCTTGGATGCTTTCTCTGCATTCATTGACTGAAACTTGTCACTAACTTTCAGATTGTCAGTTAGAACAAGAAAAGTCCTTCAGATTCTTCACCTCGAGCGTTGGTATTTTTCCTACCTTCTAGCTGCCACATATGTATCATAAGGCAAGGAGTTTAAAACGGGCCTTAAAATAGTTTGGGTGGTTTTTTGTTTTTGGGTTCTTTTTTTTCAGATAGAAACTTGTGTGTCTTATTTCGGCCACTTATTCATTAAACCTACATCCAGCAGATCCACTCAGACAACATCCCTGTGCAGAGACAAGGGGCTACTTTGTGACTAACCCATACTCTGTAGGGTTTGGGAAAGAGTAGGAGCAAAAATTCTCAGATACTTTGAAGCTTCTTCAGCGCATGAGTCTGAAACTGCTTTATAAGGTTGATTTATCCATGGCGGCCTATGCTAACACATTGCTTCTTCCTTGCAAATGCCTGCTTAGTGTCTCTGCGGAACACTTGGAAAATCTGAAATATCTTTGAAGGGATCATGAGGGCTGCCAGATGATATCAGATGAGTCAGAGGTCTGTTACTTAAAAGGAATCCTGCAGGACTCCTGTTTCACTGGTTTCCATTCTCCTCTGGTCTCCACTGGAGACTAATGGACTAATTGGGCTAAAATATTACTCAAATGAAGCTGCTGCCCTTTCCTAAACTAAAAGGGGTTACTGAGCCACTGTTGTAATTTAGTTATTCAACACAGAAGAGATGAAGAATAAATTAGTTATAAATATGCGTGGGATGGCTTTTTATTATACAGTCTGCTCAGTGTTATTTTGCAGTAGGTGCTCTGTTGAAAACAGACAAACTTTGTGAAATAGAGCTGGTGCAAAGTACTGAGCTGGGATCTGCATGACAAAACCTGTGTGGTTTTAAGCTTTTCCCACCAGTACTATCCTGCATACAGCATGCTTGGCTTGTGCAAAAGTCAGGACTAATTTTCGGCTCGATTTTTATCACTAGGCTTAGATTTTGAGCACCCAGATTTAGTTTTGTCTGTATTGGGGAAGGTCTTTCCTGTTTGTCTAAGTGTGTGGGATGCACCAGAAAAGACTCTGCAGGGCGATTCTGTGAACACAAATCTGCTTGTACTGCTGACAGAAAATACTCTGGATGTTGTCTACCAGAACTCTGCTGGGAAGATGAGGGATGGGGGAATGTGTCCCAGGAGCTGACTTAACTTCCACTGTCGGTAGGAAAGGAGAGAATAAATCAACAAAATGTGGAGCATCAAATTGCCAGGACCAGACAATATTCATCCATGACTTGTGAAGGAATTCAAACGGGAAATAGACACCCTAACAGACCATTTGGAGGAAACAACAGCAAAGAGTAGGGTTAGTAAACACAAAGATAAATATGTTATGTTGCAGAAGAGTTAATGTGGTTTCTGTTAACAGAAGTTGCGTTTCACAGATTACTGCAGCTCTGCAGAGGAGTCAGGGGGAGATCCTGGTGTTATCTACTTTGATTTGGAAAGGCATTCAACAGGTCTCTCACCAAAGGCTCCTGGAAAAACTTAGCTGTCATGAGATAAGGAGTAAGAGTCTCTATGGATAAATAATTGGCCAAAGGGTAGGAAACAAAGGGCAGTAATAAATAGACAGTTTTGACAGTGTAAGGAACCAGTGGTGTAGCTCACAGGATGTGTGTGGGGCTGGGGTATCTGGGGTAACAGATATTGTAAATGATCTGAGAAAGGAAAATGGAAAAAAGGTTGCAGCTTCTAACAGGTTATTCAAGGAGTTGAAACCAAAACAGATTGCAGAGAAGGATCTCGCTGAAACCAAGACAGATTGCAGAGAAGGATCTCACATTAGTGAGTGACTGCTTGGTAAAATTAATGGCAGGTAAAAATCTGGGTGCATAAATTGTGAAGTAATGCATATGGGGAAAAAATAACTCTAATTTTGCATACAGAGTGGTGAGCTGTAAACTAGTTTTCCACTTAAGAGTGTCAGCTCACTGCATAGTACCAATGAATAAAACAAGTAGCATGCTAAGAGTTATTAGGAAAGGAATAGTGAACAGTATTATGCCACTGTATTTATATAATTATTATGTCATTAGTGTTGTATCTATGATCAGCATACAGGAGACGGTGTTCCTTTCTGGTTGCTCTCTCCCCTTCCCCTATCTACACAGTAGAAAAGATGTGAAAAAAATCCACCAATGACATCAACAACCCACTGATGAATTGCTGGAGGGTAGGAGGATGTACTGAGGAAATGCTGTGCTGTGATGGCCCTAATTTTGTATTCTCTCTTTCCCATCTTGTGGCACTGCATAAAGCAGAAGACAGAGCTCCTGTACAGTCCCCCTTGTGTTAAAATTTCCTGTAAGGTGTCAGTAGTTTAGGCTGAATTTATGTATTCAAAGTCTTTGCCAAATCCTTGCCAATGGATTACAATTATCAGGCTCCTTATATTAGTGTTATTAAAGAACCTGATGTATAGCCAGAAAAGCACCGACAGTTTATAGCTAGTGCAATACTTAAAAAAAAAAAATGAGACCGTATCATAATGTACCTTTGTTTGTTTGGAAGATAAGAGGTTTCAAACATTATAACACACGCAAACTAAAAGTTAAATGAAATATTTTGGTGCTATAATAGCCACAGCCAAGAAATGTGAACTAATCAACATTTGGATCCAAGAGTTTGTAGAGAACCAGAGAGAAATGACCAGAAGATCTAAAAGAGATCTAAGCTGAGAAATGCCAGATACAAGTTAAAATAGCTCATTAAAAACATCTCTGTTAATAGGACCTTTCATCACCTAACTGAAAATGTCTTTTATATTTTACCTAGTCATTAACTCAATTGTTCATGATTCTGCTTCTGGTGTAATAGGGGCTTTTAACAGGTTCTTTTTTGAAGGGAATGTCATTTTTGCTTTGTTCACATGGTAATGCAGGATAATATATATTCTCATAATCTTGTTAATGTATTGTCATATTTGAAAGACAAGATGTTGAAACTATGTATGAAAATATAAGAATGGAAGGATCTTTGCAGTGTTGGCATACAATGAAACTTATTTTCTATTCCTCAGTTCCTAGGCTCTAATTGGAGAGGGCTCCAGAGACTCTTGGATATATATACATGCAGCATAGTTGATTCTTGAGACAGGTCTCAAGCTGAGAGAAGAAATGATGTTCAGAAATAGTTTTTGAGGAGTAAAATACACAGATTATTTTAATTCTAAGGTAAGAGATATGATGGGGTCTCAACTGCAGGGCTGTAAGTTAATTTGCAAAATGTATTAGACATTTTTTACTCTAATTGCCCCTGATACTATGTTATTTTGGTCTTGTTATCATTTCTGTATTGTTATTTTAGAACTGCAGTTTGAAGAAGAGGAAAGTAATTACTGAAACCAGAAGGAGCAAACCTCCCCCAAAATACCCCACCAAAAAAAACCCTAAGACCAATATCTCTGTGGACAAAACTCTTGTCAGTGCTGATAATGCAAGAAATACTTGGAAGAGAAAGTGGGAAAAGCTGGGAGTGCAGCTGTCTGTAATTAATTGAAGGAATGTTATAATCACTATTATTAGGACAACTCAAACAATAGTTTTGGCAAATATTTTTGTAGCAACTTAAATCATCAATGAAGATGATAAGGCACAGCATGGGTATACTAGTGATGATCAAAGACAGCAGTGGGCTGAGGGTGACGGGCACACACCCACTGCAGAAACCTGCCAAGCCCCCTCATCCTCCCCTCTCCTGGCCTGACATTCCTGCTCCTTCATCCCGGGAAGGCTTCTCCTGCCGAGCAGAAGCGGTGCAGGGTGTGAAGGGTGTCCCCATTCCAGCAGTCTGCGCGCTCTGTCCCCGCTGGGAAGGGCTCCAAGGTGTGGGAGCAGCCGTCAAGGGTTCTCCCTCACCCTCCCTCATCCATACCTGCCCTGCTCGCGGCTGATCCTGCTCCTAGAGCACGGGCAGCCAGTTCCAGCTGTGTGGCATTTCGGTGTTACCATAGTGATGAGCACTGGACACTGCCACCTTTCTCTCTTTAATTAAAGAACAGATGCAGGGAAAGCTGATCTCTTGGTGACCCTCTTTAAGCTGACATCAACACGCTAATTGTTTTCAATTCTTTCCTTCCCTCAGCAGTCCAAGCTCTGTCCTTTGTTCCTATCAAGGTCTTGCCTCTGTTTAGGTTAAAGAAGCAGTAGCTATTCCCACAGTTTCCCTGTGGGGACTGGTTCAAGTGGTGGCTGCTTCAGAGCAGCTAAAGTCTCTTCTCTCCATTAGCAAGGTGGGTATGGAGGAATGAATGCTCCTGCCTGATAGGAAACTTCTGGCTTTCCTCTGCTAAGCAGTGCCAAGCAGGGATTTGCTCCGAGTATCCTGAGGAGTGGATGATTATGAAACGTAGGCATGCATCCTTCTAACCTCACCTTGCACTGTTTTGGGACAAATCCTTGCTAAACAAACAAGGCAGTTTGGGCTGGGATGGATGTGACTCGGGAAGAAGTCTCCTGTCTTCTCATCCCACTTCAGCCTTTGTCTCACAAAGCTCTCAGCTCTCTGCCTTAGTTTCCTCTTTTATGAAATGGCACTACAATTGCTTTGTTTGTCTGTTACAGAAAATAATTGGGCTTTCTCCAGGTGTTTTAATGCATAAAATATTTTATAAAGAAGAACGGCTGCTAGAGCAGTCAGTCTTCATCAGCAATTGCTCTACACCAGTGTCAGCGATTGTTATGGCTTTTCTGTAGGGATTGAAATTGCACATGGTATTCATGTTAATGATAGGCAAAAAAAAAATACATTATTTAATGGCTTCTGCTGTATTATTTGCCCTTTTTGTTTAGCTTCAGGCTAGAGTCAATAGGCAATTTAGCTCAAGAAAAATAGTCACCAAACAAGAAAAGGGATATTATTCATCCCATGCAGATGTAAGCAGAACAAAAATAGTGTCAGATACCAAATTCAGACTTGTAGAAAGCACTCACATCACGTAAGTTAACTGGTGATTGCCACTGGATGTCCTCATTGCTGAAGTGTAGAGTTCAGCTACAAGATCCTAAAGATCATCAGTGACAAGAACCCTTGAAATGCAGGAGGCTATTCAAGCTATTTATACAGGGAGATGGAAGTGCTGATATTCTTTGTTGTTGTTATTGTCTCCTTTATCTCTGGGCTTGCTTGAGTTGGAGCAAGATCTCATTTTCATGATAACTTTACAAGGCAGGAGGTAATTTATACATATGAAATACATCATTCTAACATATCCACAACACTCAAAAAAAAAATTACTTTAGCTGTAGAGCCAAGCTATCTGATGAAACAAGATTTACATTTGGGTTCATGAATTGCTTTGTATACAGTGCACATGACTTCTTTCCATAGCATCTTGTCTTTTGGAATGTAAAACAGAATCATAGAATTTCTCAATTGGTCCACGAAGTCCAGATCACTTTGTCAGTCATGTAAATACTCTTTCTCTGGCAGTTCTTCGTGTTTGTTGCCTAAAGAGGAGGACAAAACGATATAAAAATCTGCTAAATATTTTATTGCCCTGGAAGGAAAGATATTTTTTTTCCCCTGTTATCTACAACCGCAACTGAGAATTGAGGTTGAAGAATAAAACACTGACTGACCCTACCCCAACCCACCTACCCATTGTTCTGTTACCTACAGAGGGATGTGGTCTTTCTTGAAATACATCAGTCCTGTGGCCTCAATAAGTGTTTAAAACAAATGCATCTCTGCGCACAGATTTCCTTCATGTGAAATAGGCAAAAATTACATAGCAGTGCTGAGCTGCACAGTACCAGTGAGCTTCCCTGGAGTTAGCTGTGGTTTAGGATGTAGGGCTGTATTTTGCTGCATCGTGAGGATAAAATGAAGGTGTGAAGTTCATATCTGAATGTCAACATCCCACAAGTACTCTTAATGCATTATGCTCCCACTTCAATTTGTCTGTAGGCATTTGAATTTTCTTTATCAAGTCAGGGAAAACTGACAGGCATAGCCAAAAAATGCATATTGGCCTTCTATTCAAGTGAGACAGTGTGGGGTTGCCTTTCCCTGCAGAATTTGGAGTCTCGTTTATTTGACTGTGGCTTAAAAATTGCAGACTATTCATTTAAACCCAAATGCTAATAATAACACTGATGTAGAAAGACCTTTAATAATCTCAAACAATGGTGATTTGTGACTTCATTTATGCCAAGAACAGGACTGCAGAGGGGAGTGCTGTGTGCTGTAATAAATTGCAGTATGTGAGATCCAGCTTAAGCTAAGACTAAATCCTCAGTAGGTCAGTACGTTCTGTCTTAATTTGAGCTCATCCATGGTAAGCCTTTCCTGCAGAAAATGTAGCTGAAAGGGCAAGACTTCTCCCACCTCTTCTAGGCAGAGCATCTGCATGTTTCTGAGCTTTTATTGCAAGTTATTTGATGCTGGTGGTTCGCTCCATTACAGCAGCGATTTTAACAATATTTTGGAGTGAAATTTTTTTGAGCAGATTAGTAATTGGGCCACCCATTTTCTCAGCATCAGGAGGCCAATTTCCCTTAGAGAACTGTCAACTGCAAAGCCACAATGCTTGAAAAAGTCTCCAAAGTTGCAGGTTTGGTTGTATTTATTTCCTTTGCCTCTAAATACTGGTTTGATGCTGCCTTTGTTGTTGACAAGTTGTTGACAGCAAACTAAAGAAATAGAGCTCCAGCATATACAAGGACCTTGGGTTTTTTAATATTTTTTGGAAGGTAATTCCCATTAAGCTTTTTATTTTTATTTTTTTAATGTGCAAAGGTCCTGAAGCCAGGTTCTTTAATATAATACACTCCCATATCTGAAGACCACAAAGAATCTTAGCAATGATGCAAAGGGTCTTGCAGCAGATTTCAGAAGGTTGTTTGTCACTCTGTAGTTAATACAGGAATGACTGTATATATATGCAAGCCAAAAGTTCTTGTGAACCCAACACATATTTTAAGTATTTGAAAAAAATTGGTTATATATAATAACACTTCCCTCATAAAATATGGATTTCTAATGAGAGCACATAGATCTTAAAGGGAATCTGCAGAGCTGAACAGGAGGAGCATACTCCCCTTGTCTATCATAAAGCATCATCCTGCCCCTCAGCAGTATGGAAGCAGTTTTACTCAGGCCCTCTGCCAAAAAAAGGCACAGGTTGGCACGATGGAAGGACACTGCTCAGAATAACTGCTGGAGTTGGTCTGTGTAGGGCTGGTTTGATGTGGGATGGTTGGAGGGATTTGCTGTCATCCAGTAGCTACTGGAAATAGGAATCCCAGTGAGGAAGCAGGCATTACACAAGTATGTGGTGAAAAGACAGAAACTCGTAAAGCTGTGAGGGTTGTTTTGTAAAAAGCTTGTGAGTGGCCAAATGGGACAATAGCAACACTGCTAATTCATTTAATTAATATGTAATTTACTTGGAGTACTGTTCATTCTAGCCTGTCTTTCTTCAGAAAGATGTTTTCTGCTGTGGTGAAGCTGTGATTCATTTCCATTTCACTACTTTCATTTTCATGGTCTTTTTGTTAATTGTCAGAGCCTGTTTGATGATTACAGTGGCTAGTAAATGCATTGCTAAATTATGGTCATAAACAACAATGGAGAAAAAGACCCATTCATTTAGGGTTTTTTTTTTCTTTCTTTTCTTTTCTTTTTTTCTTTTTTTTTTTT